>PVHP010000608.1:0-42536 GCA_004024765.1 Zapus hudsonius
GCAAAAGGATTTCTGTTTTTCATAGACCCATGGGCTTACATTGACTCTTTCTCTGGGCCCATGAAGTTTTAGGTCATATGGGTGTTCCTTTCTCCCTTCCTTGGTCCACAGACTCTCTTCCCTCTCCTGACTTCTGAATAAATATAATAATTTAATAATCATCCTTCTCAGCCTGGTTCATCCAATTCTTTGTTTAAAAGCAGGCATAAGCTCAGGTTTGGGTTTTGCATTTCAATATCCCACAAATAACAAAACCTGGTGTCACTGGGAATCAAACCAAAGGCTTTGTTTATTCTAGCTACATGCTTTACTGCTGTGCACAAGTTTTGGAAGTTCTCTATAGTTTTTAGTAAAAAAATAGTTTGCCAAGATTTTCTCCTGTCTGAGACCTACCTTTACATCTTTACAAGTGTCTTTTGAAATATTGACCTTTTAAACTTTTAAAAATACCTTTATTCTCAATAATTAAATACATTGTTTGAGCAAATCTTGTGATGGTACCCCAGTTTCCTTCCTCTCTGTCCCCAACCTACAGGGGGCCCTCCTGGGTCCACATACTGGATCTGTCCATGGTGTAAGGGCTTATGAATTGCACAAGAGGTAGCCAGTTTTTTTTTTTTTAACCCCTTTGTGCGTTGTTGTTGCTGAGGGGGGCAATGTCTCTGGATATTCTCCCCCACCTTGGCTCGTTCTACCCGCTCTTCCACTCAGTTCCCTGAGTCATGGTGGGTGAGTTTTAAGTCTGCTTTGTTGTTGAGATCTTAAGTGTCTCTGGACTTCTGCTTTGGGTTGTGTTGGGTATCACTGGTGTCTGTCTCCATTGTCCTTTCAAGGGTTATCTGACTTGCTGTGGTGATAGGTCTCTTGTTTATCTCATCACTTTCTCATAGGTTTCATTCAGACCCTATATGATAGGCCAGGGATGGTTCATCTACTGCTAGGATGTCAGCCATCATCCCATATCATCTTGGTGGAATTGGGTTGTCCACAGCTCTCATTGCCTTCTGAAAAATACAAACAGAATTGAGAGTGAGATCAGTATAGGTTAAATGAGACAAACATTGCTATTTTGACAAGATTCTAATGAGTGTAGCTTCTCTGTAGCTCTCAGGTGGTGGGAATTTCCCCTTGGAGCTCGGGTTCTTGGTCCCCATAAGATTTTTCCATGGATCCTAGTTCAGTTAAGGGTTCCTTGTCACTGAGTGGATCTCTTAGCCAATTAGTAGGCCATTGATTACCCACCTGGGTTTAGTGCCACTGTTGCACAGATGAGCACTGACTTGCTGGTCTCTTCCATATAGTAGTGTGTTCAACATTCTTGTGACAACTGTCTGTATTGTATATCAGTGGTCTCTGCTTTCTCCAAATATCATTGACCACTTTCCCCTGGTAGCTCATGTAACACCTTCTAGCACTACACATGCTACCATCTGGGAGCTGGTTACCATTCTGGATCTAGCAGGGTCTCTCAGTGTTGTGTGACAACGTTCTGTGGTTTCTTCAGCAATAGGGTCTTACCTTAGGCCTGGGGAGGGTATTCAAGAGCTTTGACAAAAGCCTGTCTTGTTTTGGGGATCTTGTGGGTCTCTGATCAACAGCTCAGTGTGGGACGGAACAATCACTGGACAGGGAGATGCAGGCCTGAGCAAATTTTCTTAGGGTTAGGCTTCTTCCCATTCTATTCATGGCCCCTCTTGCCAGGTGGTGCCCTCAGCTTCCTTGGGAGCTTACTGTATAAAAGCTAGAGTTTTATGGTATTGCTTCATTATTGGTTTAGCTTATTGTATAAGTCTGCACCTTCCCAAACCCCCCCCCCAATTCTTTCCATCCCCATTTACAGTCTCTCAGCTCATCTATTAGGTTTGCTTAGTTTAAGCTTAACCTGGTTAGGAACTGCATATGAGGGAGAATATGCCGTGTTTTTCTCTCTGTTCTTGTGTGAGTTTGTTAAGTATGATCTGCTCCAAGTCCATCCACTTTTTCTTAAATTTCATTATGTCATTTTTCCTTTCAGCTGAGTAGAATTCCATAGTGTAAATGTATCACATCTTTGATATCCATTCATCCAGTGATGGGTATTTGGGTTGATTCCAATTCTTAGCTATTACGAATTGAGCTGCTATACACATGGTTGAGCAAATGTCTCTGGGATGAGGTATGAAATCTTGAGGATTGGTAGATTTTTTTAAATAATTGCCATTCTGATTGGAATAAGGTGGACTCTCATTGTAGTTTTGATTTGCATTTCCCTGATGATTAAGGATGATGAACACGTTCTTAAATGAGAATTGGCCATTTGTGTTTCCTTCTCTGTGAATTCTCTGTTGAGATCAATGTGCCATTTTGTGAGAGGGCTGTTAGATTATTTTTTAATTTTTGAGTTCTTTGTAAGTTCTAGATATTAGACCTTTGTCTGTGTTATAGCTGGCAAAGATTATCTCCCAGTCTGTTGATGGTCTGTTGGCTCAGAGTATGGTATATTTGTCTGTACAGAAGCCTTTTAGCTTGATAAGATCCCATTGGCTAAGTGATTGTTGCACTTCCTGGGCTACTGGAGGTTTGTTCAGGAAGTTTTTCCCTACTCCTATCTCGTAGATAATTCCTCTTGTTTTTTCTTCCAGGGTTTTCAGAGTGTCAGGTCTTATGTTGAGGTCTTTGATCCATTTGGAGTTGATTTTTGTGCATGGCGAGAGGAGCTGGTCTAGTTTCATTTTTTTTTTTTTTTTTTTTTTTTGGTTTTTCGAGGTAAGGTCTCGCTCTAGTCCAGGCTGACCTGGAATTCACTATGTAGTCTCAGGGTGGCCTTGAACTCACGGCAATCCTCCTACCTCTGCCTCCCGAGTGCTGGGATTAAAGGCGTGCGCCACCACGCCCAGCTTAGTTTCATTTTTTTAAAACAAGTATTTATACAATTTCTTCAGCACCATTTGTTGGAGATGCTATCTTTATGCCAGTGGACATTGTTGCACCTTTATGAAAGATCAAGTAACTATAGGTACTCGAACTAAGAGCAGGGTCTTCAGTTCTGTTCCATTGGTCAGTCTGTTATGTCAGTACCATGTTGTTTTTGTTACTGTGGCTTTATAGTATATAGTATATATCATTAGATCAGGAATGGTGTTACCACCTGAGGAGGTTTTTATACTGAGGATAGATTTGGCTATCTGAGTCCTTTTTCCTTTTCAAATAAATTTTGGGATTACTTTTTCTATATCTGTACAGAATGAAGCTGGGATTTTTATTGGCATGGCATTGAATCTGTATATTGCTTTTGGAAGAATTGCCATTTTTACAATATTGGTAATACCTATCACATCTTTTCCCATTCTCCTCTATTTCTTGAGCATTTTAATGTTTTCATTATACAAGTCTTTCACATCCTTGGTTAGTGTTATTCCAAGGTTTTGATTTTTTTCCTTAGGCTATTGAAAATGGGAAAGTCTCTCTGATTTCTTTTTTTGTATGCATGCCATTTGCATACAGGAAAGCTATTGATTTTTGTGTGTTAATTTTGTATCCTGCCATTTTGCTGAAGGAATTTATCACCTTCAGGCATTTACTGGTACTATTCTTTGGGTCTTTTATGTATAGGATCATGTCATCTGCAAGAAGGGATAGTTTCAACTTCTTTCCAATTTGTATCCCTTTTATACCTTTCTCCTGTCTTATTGCTTGGGCTAGAACTTCAAGCACTATGTTGAAGAGCAGTGGTGAGAGTGGATCCCTGTGTTGTTCCTGATTCTAGTGGGAACTCCTTGAGTCTTTCCCTATTGAATATGATTTGGTCTTTAGGAGATTTGTATATTGACTTTATTATGTTGAGGTATAAGCCATCTATGCCTAGCCTCTCCAGCATTTTGATCATGAAGTAGTGTTGAATTTTGTTGAAGGCCTTCTCTGCGTCAGTTGAGATGACCGTGTGGTTCTTGTGGTTGAGTCTATTAATGTAGTGGATTACATTAATCAACTTTCATATGTTGAACCATCACTGCATCCCTGGGATGAAGCCTACCTGGTCAAGGTGGATACTTTTGTGTGTTGCTGTATTCGGTTTGTGAGGATTTTGTTCAAAATTTTTGCATCTAAGTTTATCAGGGATATGGGTCTGTAATTTTCCTTTCTTGGTGTGTCTTTGTCTAGTTTTGGTATTAGGGTGATGCTAGTTTCATAGAATGAGTTTGGAAGCATTCCCTCTTTTCCTATAACATGAAAAAGCTTCAGAAAGAGTGGTAAATTTCTATGATGGTTTAGTAGAATTTGGCTGAGAATCCATCAGGTCCTTGGCTTTTCCTTTTGAGGAGGTTTTTGATTACATTTTCAATCTCTGTGGATGTGATAGGTTTAATTAGGAGCTTTATCTGCTCTAGGTTAAGCTTTGGTGGGTGGTAGTCCAAGAATTTATCCATTTCTTCCATGTTCTCCCAATTTTGTGGAGTATAGGTTTTGGAAGTATGATCTGATCATTCTTCCAATTTAATTGAGGTCTCTTGTGACCTCTCTTCATTTCTGATTTTGTTGATTTGCCCCCCCCCCTCTTCGTTTAATTAGATTGGCCAAGGGTTTGTCAATCTTATTTTTTCAGAGAACCAACTCTTTGTTTCATCTATTTGTTTGTTTTCTTTGTTTCCATTTCATTAATCTCAGCTCTGGTCTTAATTATTTCTTTTCGCTTTGAGCTCCTAGGGTTGGATTGTTCTAGTTTTGCAAGTGCCTTTAGGTAGGTAGTTAGGTTATTGATTTGAGATCTCTCTTTGTTATGAAGGCATTTAGGGCTATGAATTTTCCCCTTAGGGCTGCCTTCATTGTGTCCCATAGGTTTTGGTATGTTTTGTTTTCATTATCATTTACTTCTAGGAAATTTTAAATTTCCTTTTTGATTTCTTGAACGACCCATTCATTGTTTAATAGTGTATTGTTGAGTCGCCAATAGTTGGTGTAATTTCTGCTGTTCCTCTCATTGTTAATTTCTAACTTTAACATGTTGTGGTCTGATATGATTCAGGGAATTATGTCAGTCTTCCTGAATTTATTGAGGCATGTTTTATGTCCTAATATGTGGTCTATTTTGGAGAAGGTTCCATGGGCTGCTAAGAAGAATGTATATTCTGTAGTCTTGGGATGGAATGTTCTGTATATATCTGTTAGGTCTAGTTGATCTATGGTGTTGTTAAGCTCCATTATTTCCTTGTTGACCTTCTGTTTGGATGATTTGTCTAGAGATGATAGTGGTGGTGTATTAAAGCCTCTAACAGTGATGGAATTAGAGTCTATTTCTGTTTTGTTTTTTAGTAAGTTTTGCTTTATGAAATGTAGTGTACCTCTTTTTGGTGCATACATATTTATGATAGTTGTATCCTCTTGTTGGGTTGTTCAGAACTGACCTTCATTATCCTTTTTAATTAATTTTGGTTTAAATTCTATTTTGTCAGATATTAATGTAGCCATACCCACTTGTTTTTTTTATTTCCATTTGCTTGGAGGATCAGTTTCTATCCTTTCACCCTAAGAAGATTTCTGTCTTTAGAGGTGAGGTGCATTTCTTGAAGGCAACAGATGGAAGAGTCCATTTTTCTGATCAACCCTGCAAGTCTGTGTCTTTTTATAGGGGAGTTAAGTCCATTTATATTCAGAGTTATAACTGTGAGGTTTGCTTTAAGCCCTGTCATGGTGGAGGGTTTATGGGGATTGATGCCTCACATGTTGTTATTAGCCCAATAATTTTGGTTATTGTATTCACCCTCTCTTGGACTCTTGAGGTTTGTTGCTCATCTGTTCTGTGGGGAATATCTCCCATAGTATCCTCTGCAAGTTTGGCTTTGTGTTCATATAATTGTAGAGCTGGCTTTTACCATAGACTACTTTTCAGTCCTTCATCTATTATGAGGGATAGCTTTGTCAGGTATAGTAGTCTAGTTTGGAAGCCATAATTATTTAGGCCTTGAAGAGCAATTTTCCAAGCCCTTCTGGCCTTCATGGTTTCTAATGAGAAGTCTGAGGTAAGTCTGATGGGTTTGCCTTTATATGTGATGAGTTGTTTCTCTCTTGCTGCCTTGAGCATTCTCTCTTTGCTTTCTATGTTTAGCATTTTAACTAAGATATGTCTTGGAGAGTTCCTGGTCCTGTCTATTTGGAGTTGTGTGGGCCTGTTGTATCTATCTGGTCCAGCCTTTCTCTTGTAAGATTGGGAAAATTTCATTCTATAATTTTGTTGATAATGTTTTCTATGCCATTGGCCTGAGTGTCTTCTCCCTCTAGGATCCCCATGATCCTGATAAGTGGTCTCCTTATGGTATCCCACAAATCCCTCTAATTTTGTTCACATGTTTGTTGAAGATTATGGAACCCCTATTAATGTCTTCTGCCTTATCTTCGAGGTCTGAGAATCTGTCCTCCAGATTATTAATTCTGGGGTTGAGGGATTCAGACCTTTTATACTTTGAAGCCTAAATTATCAATTGTTTATGGTTCTACTCTGTGGTTTATCTCTCAAGTCACTGAGGGTTTTTTCTACATTTTCTTCTACAAGTTTTATGTTGTATTTTGAAATTAGATCTGTTTTGTTTTGAGTTTTTACATAGAGTGGGAGGTAAAAAGTAGTTTCTGTTATTCCATGACTATTGCAAACACTCCTTGCTTATCGAATTACCCTGTCATAATGGTATCTTGTTCAGTCAACTCTATTGATTGATTGTCTATGCTTTTGCCACTAATTCATCATCTTGGTTATTATAGAACAAACATGTCTTAACATCAGTTAGTGTGAGTACCCTTCAGAGTCATTGTGATTTATCGTTAATATTATATAAGATTTGACTAATTTTATATTTAATTTTTATATATTAACTTTATCTCTTGTTTTTTTGTACTAGTTTTAAGACAGCCTTGCCTAGGTTGGTCTTGAACACAAGGTCTTGTCTTAGCTTCTCAAGTGTGAGGGTTCATCATGCACCACCATTGCACCTAGCCTTTTGTTATTTTAGTCCTTTTTAATGGGGAATTTTTTTTTTTGAGACAACTCTTACTGTTGAACCATGGATAACCTGTCCTAACTCCATTTCCCCAGTGCTGGTGTTACTGGCTGGGAATGGAGTCCAGGGCTTCATGCATGCTAGGTAGACACTCTACCATTTGAACTACATTCCCAGAAAATCCCATCTTAGAATTTTCCAAGTACATAGTTGTATCACAAAGAATTTTTCTTTTTAGTCTGGGTTGCAATTACTTTCTCATTGTTGGGACAAAAAACACCTGATGACAGCAATATATGGAAGGAAACATTTTATTTAAAAATATTTATTTATATATTTACTTGTTTATTTTAGAGAGAGAGAGATACATAGAGACAAACAGGGAGAGTGAGTATGGGTGCTCCAGGTCTCCTGCCACTGCAAATGAACTCCAGACACATGTGTCACTTAGTGCATTTGGTTTATAATTATTAACTGAACATAGAAAATCTTGTGTGCATCATTGTAATAACACATTCCTTACACTGGGCTTATTTACGCAAGTTGTTTAAATGGATTTGGATAGTGAATTGTATTTTTTTGTTTGTTTCATAGATGTTTTAGTAAAAGTCCACATATATTAATGTGGAAAAAAACATTAAGCTGGCATACTCATTCTGTGAATAATATTCAGCAGGAAAAAGAAGCAGTTTGTTGATGTATGCTATACCCTGGATGAATCATAGATAATGTGAAATGGAAAAAATCTTTTCAAGAAGTTACTGTGTGATTTCACTTGTATAACATTCTTGAAATGACAAAATTATGGAAATGGTAAGGGTGATAATGAGTAAGTGTGACCATAAGAGATGATATTGAGGGTTCTCATAGAGATTTTCTGTATTGTCTATGTATGGGGAGAGGCATGCACATACCATGTGTATATTTGTTTGAGTGCAGGCATGCGCATTCAATGGCACATGTATGGATATCAGTCTTCATTTTTCCATCTTCCTTGAGGAGGCAGTGTTGCTCTCTTCATTGTTCTTTGCTGTGCTCATTGGGAGCTTCTAGGAAATGCTCTTGTCTCCACTCACCATCACACTGTCAGCTTTCCGGGATCACAGAAGCCTACTTTGAGCTGTTTATATGGGGCTGGGGATGAAATTCAGGTATTTCTGCGTGAGCGCCAAGCACTTTATCTATTGAGCCATCTCCTCAACCCTGGCCTTGTGTGTCTTGACTATCAACTGTCAGCAGAATAGTTGTGATACTGTTCTATAGTCTTCAATATAATACCATTGGGGAAAGTTGGTAAAGGGTAGATAAGATCTCTTAAAAATGTGAATTTTAAGTTATTTTGAGCTGGAGAGGTGGCTCAGTAGTTAAAGGCACTTGTTTACAAAGCCTTATGGCCTGGGTTCAGTTCCCCAGTACCCATGTAAAGCCAGATGCCTAAAGTAGAACATGCTTCTGGAGTTAGTTTGCAGTGGCCAGAGGCCCTGAGCACCCATTCTCATTTACTATCTGCCTCTGTGTCTCTCTCTCAAACAAAATATTTATGCTATCTTAAATTGTCTAATTTAGGAAAAAGAAACTAAAAAATACTCAGAATGATGTCTAACAGATTATGTCTCCAGTTATAAAATCTGGTGAAATGCCTTAGAAGAATTGTTTTCCCTATAAAGGATGAGGCGTAGATAAAGAGAATAAATTGAGTTTGCATGCCTGAGACTTTCTGGAGGTACTGTGGATGTATCGCTCTGTGGACGTATCTCTATATTATAGCAAAATGAGCATGAGCTTACTGTCCTCCCCCCTTATTCATTGTTACATTCTGCAGGCCACAGATGGCCAGTCACATAGCATGAGGTGAGAAACTACCAGAGCTTTGAAATTCAGTGAGACAAATTGCTTTAACTGTGATAAGGAAGTTAGGAAAAAGATGAGGCAGGAGAATACCTGGGGAGGATTATTTGAGCTTCTCCGGAACCCATTGTAAAATGTAAATTGCTAGATTAGACATCTGCTTCCTTGTGCTTGTTAATTTACATGTCTAATATCACGTACACATCTCTGTGCCCTACCATAAAAATCCCTTTGTAACTGGGGTCCTGGGCCAAATGCTTCATCTATGCTTGTCCTGCCTGCCATAAATAAATGTAACTCCACTCTCATTTTGCTGAAACAGCTTTGTCTGTTTGTCACTGGGAATTTCTACAACAGTGCACATCAACTAGTGCCAGTGTCTAAGCAGTCCCATATACATGTTTCCTCTTATCTTCTTCCATTAGCATTACTGCCTAAAAGAGACCCTAGACAGAATTGGCAGGGCTCACCTACACAAAAAGGTTGGTGACAGTTACAGCAGCCATTGTCCTTACCCTAGGTCAGGAGGGTTGACAGCATCCCAAAGGGGAAGAGACAAAGAACAGAATTAAAATCATGCAGTATGTGCTGTGAAGCAAAGAAGCAGAGTTTTATGTGAGTAAAACAAATGGACTTTACCTAGGATGGTGTGGTAGTTTGAATGTATGTCCCCCAATAGTCTCAAGTGTTTTATTAAAACTTGGATTTCCAGCCACCTGGTTGGAAGAGGTATCCCTGGAGGTGGATCCTGGGGTCCAGTCCTAAGGTGTGTTTGGGGGCAGATCTGATTACTGCCTAAAGGTTTGCAGGGCAGTCTGAGCTCTGCCAGCATCCCTGCTGTGTTTGCTTCTAGTGCTGGCTGTTTGGCTGTGTGTCTGCTTGGATCTGTGAAAAGGAGCCAGCTTCCATCATTGATGGAACTTCCCCCTGGATCTATAAACTGAAATAAACTGTGTCTGGTTTGGATGTTCATTCCAGCAATATGAAGCTGACTACAGCAGATGGTGTGAGGAAAAGCTTCTTTAATGAAATACAATCTCAGTACTTGGGCTGTTGAGGCCATCCTGGGCTACAAAGTGAACCCTATCTCAGCAAACAAAAAAAAGCACACACACACACACACACACACACACACAGGAACATAGTCTTAATGAGATGATAGCTTGTGTAGCAGTCTAGGGGACCAAATGTGCATTTGAAGAAATGGAGACCATGTGGCTGCAGTACAATTTGAGAGGTAGTGAGGTTTTACTTCATTCAATCTATGAGTAAGGATGAGATTTTTCTAGAAATCGCCTATAGAGTCAGGAGCTGGTTATTTTTATTTATTTTTGGTTTTGGTTTTGGTTTTTTCTTAGTATATAGCCTATATAAGCCAGGCTGTCCTAGAACTAGCCATCCTCCTGCCTCCGCTTCCCAAGTGCTGAGTTTACAGGCATGCACTACTGTGTCCAGCTAGTTAATTGTATTTTGAGTAAAAACAAAATAATTTAATTTGGAATTTTTGTTTAGAATTAAAGATGAAAGTTAAAACAAAAAACATCTTCCTTCTTTATACCAGAAGAGCAACTGAAGATCCTTAATTGTTTAGGTGTTCAGAGTAGTATGATTTCCAGTGACTGCATTAAATTAAAATGTGTGAAACATATATAAAGTGCCAGGCTTGAGGTTTTGAGGCCTCTCAGATTTACTTTTTGATCTTTTAAGGCAAGGGTGGACTACTACTTTTTGTAAATATCTTAAACTTTGTACACTATGTCATCTCTGTTCCAGGTACTCAGTTCTGCTGTTAGAGTGCAAAGGTAGCTACACAAACAAATAATATCACTTTGTTCCAATAAAACTTTATGGTTATGTGTCACAATGACAGGGATATGTTCTGGGAAATGTGGTAGGTCATTAGATGATCTTTTTGTTGTGTGAACATTACAGAGTGTATTTATAGAAGCCTAAATGACAGAGGTCAGTCACTCAATGAAGCTTCTTCATATAGTCAAGAGATGAAGAAAACATGAAGTGTATGCTGCCAGTTTAACATAACATGCTGTTACAAAGTGTCTTTAATAAGTTCAAGTACACACTAAAACAATGATTAAAAGTATAGTAAATGATAAAATGTAATCTAATGGTAGAGTTCATCATTATCAAGTATTAAGCGCTGTACATTATTGTATGCACTTTTTTAAATAAGCATCAGCATCATCACAGACATGATTCATTATAATCTCTGGGATCACTGTCTTAATGTGGTCTTTCACTGGAAATCTTTAGGCCCTATATTACTACATTTAACAAAAACAGGGTGTGTCTGATTTGACCTTTATATACATCTACTTTAAGGCAACAAAAGCAGTGGGGGAAAGGACAGTTGTAGTAATAGATGCTTAGCTTAAATTTTGATAAAGTCAAATTTTGTTAATTTTCTAAATGGATTTTGGGGACTGTCGTAGTCAGCCACACACCACTGGGATGAATCTCCAAACCAGGCACAGTTTTGGGGAGGAAAGTATTTATTCAAGCTACAGATCCAAGGGAAGTCTCATAAAAGTGAAAGAGGCTGGCCCTCTTTCACAGGTCCAAGCAGAGAGAAAAACCCATCACCTACACCACACACACACAATAGCAAACAGACAGGAGAGCCAGGAGAGAATTTCTTCCCCTTTATATAGGCTTAGGGTGGGGTCTTGCAGCCCTATCCCAGACTTAATTGCTTCTTGAGTCTGGAATTTCCTTCCTGCATGGCCCACACAGGAAAGGATGTTTACTTTTAGTTTCTTTGAGCTTCTTTACATCCTGCCCCTTGCTGAGAGGCTGCCTTCCTGTAAACAGCCTCAGAGACCTACCCTAAATAATTAAAAAGATCAAGTTGACAACAAAACCTAACCATCACAGGGACTTTGTCATTATCAAACACAGAGAATTACATATTTAGGCTTATGATCCATTGGGCATGAATTTTGTGTAATATGCGAAGTATGAGTTGAGTTTAATTTTTCTGGTTGTTCCATAACCATTTGTTGAAAAGTGTATTTTTTTCTCCATTGAATGGCCCATGTCTTTTTCAGAAACCATTGGCTGTGTCTGTGAGGGTCTGCTTGTGAATGCTCCCATTCCAATGATCAGGTGCCCTTCTTTCTGTCAGTACTGTGGTCTTGGCTGCTGGTGTTTAGGTTGGGTATTCTGAATTCTCTGGCTTTTATGTCTTTGAAAATTGCTTTGACTGTTTTAGAATATGTGTGCTGACCTCTAAAGTTCCTTTTTTTGAGTAGATTTTGAGAGGATTTGTACAAAACCAGAATATTTAAAGAAAACTTAAATATTCAGTAAAATTAAAATCCTGAGAGGGATGTAGAAGTAAGACGAGCTAAACTATGTAAGAATGCATGGGTTTTTACTATCTTGCAACACATGGTGTTGCATATGATTACTTGAATATCTAAGGAAGCAACCAATTATTTTTGTATTCTAATACTGTACTTTGTTAAGTTAAACTTTATTCAAAAGCCTAATGGTAGCTTTTGCAGCCTCAGCTTAATCCTTGCACTCATAAAGAACTATGTCCTGCTAGTTCACCATCTTTTTGGTTGTTCCTTTAATGTGCCACTTACGCAATCAAATCTACTCTTCATGTACAGTGATCCTTTGGCATCCACAGGTAGTTGGTAGCTATAGTCTGTGGTTACTTGAATTCTTTATATAAATTAGTTTTGTATCTGCATATAAGCTCTATGCATCTTTGTACTTTAAATAACTTGTAGGTTACTTTTATTGGTTTTTCTCTCTTTTTCCTTCTTTTTTTGTTGTTTTTGTTTCTCTTTCTTTCTATGTAGGTTACTTTTAAAACTTAATCCATCTGTGTGTTGGTACATACCTTTAATCTCAGCACTCAAGTGCATGCTTCAGCAACACACATAACTCAAGAGGCAGAGGTAGGAGGATCAAAATAAATTGAGGCCAGCCTGAGACTAAAGAGTGAGTCAGGTTAGCCTATGCTAGAGTGAGACTGTGCCTTGAAAAAAAAACTCAATGCAAATGCTATGTAAATAGTTATTATACTGTATTGTTTAGGAAATAATGCAAAGAAAAGTCTGTGCATGTTCAGTATAGACAGTAACTCTTCCCTTCCAATGCTTTTCATCCATCATGCTTGAATCCATGGTCGTGGAACCTGTGGCTAGGGAAGGCTAACCATAATCCATTGTTTCCTCCTGTCAGGCTGTGTTTATGTTATGCCCTTTACATGCCAGCTCTTTTGACTATATCCACAGTATGAAATAGATTTTACATTGGGAACTAATACAGTTACATATTTTGAATTTGATTCTCAAAGAATCATTTGTGATTCTTTGTATGCTCTGATTTGTGTGTATATATACATATATATTTGTATTTATACATACATATATGATTTACGTATATATACACACACATTCTCCTCTCTATTTCTCTTCCTCTTTCTCTTTTGGAGGTATTGGGGATTGAATCAAGAGCCTTGCATATGCTGAGCAAGTGTTTTCTACCACTGATCTATATCCTCAGCCCTTGTATTTTTTTTTTAAGTTGGTTGAGGGGGCTGGGAAGGTTTCTCGGTGCTTAAAATGCTTGCTATGTAAGTCTGTGAGTATTTGAGTTCAGATCCTCAAACTCACATAAAGCTGGATGCTGTAGTGCTAGCATTTGTAATCCCAGTGTGCCAAGGGCAGAGAGGGAAGTGGAGATAGGAGACTCACCCAAATGCTTACAGGCCAGCTAGCTTGGTGAATGCAGTGGTCAGCAACCAGAGACCCTACCTTAAAGCGAAAGGTGAGAGCTGACACCCAAAATTGTCCTCTGATCTCCACATTTAGTGACATGCATGTACCCATACTCATACATATAAACACACCCACAAATATTGGTTGAGATCCAGTAAATCCGTTTCATGGCTCACAAATGGATCATATTCTACAGCTTGAAAACCTCTGATGTGGTGTAAACTCGTCACACTCAAAGAATTTACTTTCCTCATTTCATTTAATATCCACCCTTTATAAGGCTGTGCATGTGGCTCAGTGGTACGATGCTTGCTGGCATGCATGAGGCCCTTGGTTCAATACACAGCACTACTGAGCAAACAGACTTCGTTTTGTCCACTCTTGTTGCTTCTAGAAACTTTTCCATTATATTTACTTGATATGTTGCCCAACAAAAGTAAGCTTACAAAAGTAAGCTTAAACTGTTTACATATTCTTTCTTTGTAATATATTTGTAAGGTGAGGGCTGAAACTATTGTTTTGTGTTCATTTTACTGTGCCCTGAAGTAATTAGACACAGAATATTTTCTGCCCAAAAACATCTAGAAGGAAAATAATTTATGTACTAAATGACCTTTTCTTGTCTTAGATTTAGAAATTAAATGGGGTTGGGATTGTTGCTCAGTTTGTGGAGTGCTTGCCTACCATGGACAAAGCCCTGAGTTTGATCCCCAGCACCTCATATTGGCACATGCATAAATCCCAACACCTGCTGAAAGAGGTGGAAGCAAGAGTTTAAGGTCATCCTCAGCTACATAGCAAGTTTGAGGACAGCCTGGCAGGATACATGAGACCCTGCCTTGAAAAGAAAAAATAGGAGGGGGGATAATGGAGATAGGACAAGGAGGGTGGTGAGAGGGAATTATGATCAGGGTACAGCGTGTGTGTGTGTGTGTGTGTGTGTGTGTGTGTGTGTGTGTGTGTGTGTGTGTGTGTGTCTGTGTGTAGGTTGTCAATAGAACGTTAAAAAAGTTAAGCAAAAAGAAAAGTAATTTGTTTCACTTTGAAAACTATCTAAGTCAACTCTATATACACTGGACATAAATTTAGCTGTTTAGCATGAGACAAAGGATCCTAGTGTTAAGCAGATTGTTTTTATCAATTGGATGGTCCTTTGGCCCTCTGCTCTGAAATACACACACTCTAGTATCAGAGGGATTCACAAGAATTAGGTCATGATTTACAAATGAGGAAAATGAAACTCATTATTTTATCCAAAGTTTTATTGTAAGTGATAGCAGGGATTAGAGGATCAAAATTTAGTTTATTTGATCTCAAGTCCTGGTTTTTCTACTTTGACTGTAATATAGCCTTAAGATTTATTGTATTTAATATTTACTTTGGGTAAGCTTGGAATCATTTTGAGGAAAGCCATCTTCAACTGTACTTAGTGTTTATAGTTGAATGAAAGTGAAGAATCCTGATCAAATTATTATAAATAAGTTTTACATGGGTAGGAGCTGTGTCTTTTTATCTTAGTATCTCAGTACTTAATGTGACTGTTTCTCTTTGTCCTCTGTTCCTGACATACAGCTTCTAAATTCCTTGGAATTTCCTTAGTGATAGGAGTGATAAGGGGCACTTTTTCCCTGGCCCCCTACATAGCTTTAGGTGGGGGCTGGTCACCAGAAAGATCAGGACATGATTAAAGTTACCTCTGTTACTCTGGAGAGGTAAGAGAGGTAGAGATAGTCACTAGTGACCAGTGATTAAATTAACCATGCCTGTGAAATGAAGCTTCTATGAAAGACTATGAATGATAGCATTCAGAGATTTTCAGAGTTAGAGTTATCTATCAAAGTGTACCCTGAGAAGGCATGGGAGCACCACCTTTCTTCCCCTATGTTTTCCCATTTGGCTACTTCAAAGTTGTATCCTTTAAAATAAGCCATTAACAGTAAACAGTAAAGTGCTTTCTTGCGTTCATGAGCCATTTTAGTAAATTAATGAACACAAGGAGAGGATCATGGGAACCTCTGATAATAGCTTGCATGTTCAGAATTACAGGAGGCTCAGGACTTGTTGTTGACATCTGAAATGGGGCAGTTTTGTGAGAGCTGAAACAAACTCCAGACAGATGGTGTCAGAATTGAATTGGACTGAATTGAATTGTAGGAGTCCCAATTGATATCTGGAGAACTGGAGATTCTTCAGGAATACTCCTCGGGTATGAGAGAAAGACTGGCATCATCTTTTTTTAAAGCTTTTTATTGACAACATTCATAACAAACACAATGTATCTTGATTATAATCCCCTCCCACCATCATCCATTGTCCCCCCTTCCTTTAAGTTCCACCGAACTCCTTTCCAACTAGTCCCTCTTCTATTTTGAAGTCATCATTTTTTTTGCCCTCATTTTATATAGAGACTGGCATCTTTGATGTCAGAAGTATTGAGTGCAAAACAGCTCTGGATGGCACATTGTATTTAGTCAGGGTTCTCTAGAGGAAAAGAACCAATAGAACAAATTGTAGTAGAAAGGGGGATTTATTGGATTAGTTTACGGCAGTCACACAATAGCATTCTGGAAGCTTAAGAGAGTCAAGGAATCAGTAGCTGCTCAGTCCACGTGGCTGTGTGCCTCAGCAGTCCCAATCCAGCTCTGAAGGTCTAAAGGCTTCCTGTGGAGCCGCTGGTCTTCGGTTCAGGCTGGAAGGCTGAGGAGCTTCATTCCAATGCCAACAAAGAGATGCATGACAAGCATCAGCAACTGGGCAGGGGAAGAGATTTCTTTCCCCCTTATATAGCCTTAGGGGCAGGGTCTTATTATCCCAGACTTATTGGCTTCCTGAGTCTCTGGAATTTCCTGCACTGCCCTCTCAGGAAGAGATGCTCATTTCTAGCTCTCCTGAGTTTCCTTACATCCTGCCCCCTACTGAGATGGCTGCCTTCCTGTGAACAACATCCCAAGATTACTAAAACGGTCAATTTGACAACAAAACTTAACCATCTCACAAGTACTATATGTTTGGTACTAATTTGCACTTTTATCATTTGTTGAACCTTTTGCTTTGATTGTGAGTTTAATATTAGATACTATTCAATCCTAATTGCCTCTGATGAGCTGATAATTTGAAATTTAAAACACAATTCTGTTTAGGTTGGTCATAAATTTGAATTGGAAGTCTTTCATATGGTCTGAATTAATGTTCTCTACAAAGATATATACTGATTATTTGGGAATGACTTCCTCTTTTCTATAGGCACTTGCTAAGTGGTAGTATGGTATAGGTAGAGGGCTTGTACTGATCGACAGTACTTCATAGTATTTGGTTAGAGAGTTGTCCCCTAAAATCATAATGAAGCTGAAAATTGTCAACTAATGATATAATGTACAGCCTGTTATTCACATTTTTCTTGTGATACTAGTATAAGCAACCTGCTGCAGTATAACACAGTTTTATAAATGAGAATAAGTTACTGCCACAGGTTTACTATATACTATGCTGTACTTTCTGATTTTAGAATATATTCTTTTTAAACATAAAAAATTATGACAAACAGTATATCATCTTTTAATACCAGCATTCCCCTTATATGTTGCTTGTTTACAGGTGTCTTTTTGTTTCGGTTTTGTTTTTTCAAGGTAGGATCTTACTCTAGCCCAGGCTGACCTGAAACTCACTCTAGTCCCAAGCTAGCCTCAGACTCACAGCTATCCTCCTACTTCTATTTTCCAAGTGTTAGGATTAAAGGTATATGCCTCCACACCCGGCTACCATATGTCTTGATTGGATCAGGTATCTATATTGAACTGACCTTTACCATCTGAGACTGTGTGTATGCTCTTTGATGTCCACATTACAACAAAATTGTCTAATGGCACATTTCTCGGAACCTATTCTCATTAAGTGAAAAATGACTGTGGTTGATCTACATTTACGTTTAACTAAGTTTGCACTTAAAAAAAAGTAGACCAAAAAAAGTACATCACATACCCAAATTTATCCAAAAATATTTTAAAACTTTTTAGTAATTGAATCAAGTGTAAATTACTAAATTTAAATTAAATTTTAATTTTAATTCTTCAGTGTAACAGTACCTCATTGCTGGAACAAAACACCCTGGCAGAAGCAGCTTATGAGAGGAAAGGGTTTATTTCAGCTTACAGTTATCCTCATCATGGTGGGGAAAGTATGGCAGAGCAGAAAGCAGGGTATCACATCTTCATATCAGCTGGGAGGAAGCAGCAAGAGTGAGCTAGTTAGTGGGGCTGGATTATAAAATCCCAAAGCCCATCTCCAATGAAACACTTCTTTCAGTAAGGCTCCACTTCCCAAAACTCTACCAGCTGGCAATTAAGTACGAGGCTTAATCACAAACACATGAGACTGTGGGGGGACACTCCACATTCAGACTACCACAGTCAGTTACTCTAGCCACATTTTAAATGTTCGTTTTCCACCTATGGTTAGTCACTACCATGATAATAACAGGACATCTTTTAGCAACTTTATAGTATAACATAATACAGTTTTCTGTAATTTCCTATTGATGGGCATGTAGAATCTGCTCCCAAAGTTGCAAGCAATGCTACAGCGAGTATCTTTATAAAATATATCATATAGAATAGATTTCTAGAAGATTAATAAATCAATTATCTTACCATTTTTGTAGAAATGCTTTCCAAAAACATTTTATATAAAGTAAACAAATATATATAGTCTGATTCCTATATAGCTCAGAATACAACATTGATCATACCAAAACAAAAACCTTATGTGAAAGCATTTCTTATATATTTATGTCAGCCTTTTTAACTATGAATTTTAAGTTGGTGTACAAAGTAATGGGTTTCATTATGTCATTTTCATAAATATATGCCATATTTTGTTTTAGTTTATCTACCTCACTTCCCCCTCCCATCCTCAGTACCCCTTTTATTTATATCACCCTGTTGTTTCGCCTCCGGGGGCACCATTAGCTGTCACAGAGGGAAATTGGTTGGAAGCTGCAGCCGCCAGTGGGCTGCTACTTGGCTGTCTCAGGGTGATTCCACAGAGCTGGGGGTGGATGAGAGGACGCTCCCTGGACACAGACATGAGCAGCCTTGTATCGTGTATTCACGTGTCATTCATTGAATGGGGAGAGCTTACATTTATAGGGAAAAGAAGCCAGGAGGATGAGGAACAGGGGAGGGAAAGGGGATTGGTCAGTCAGGGTGGTGAGTTGGCAGTCTGCAAGGGGATAGGTGAGTGCAGGCAACCTGTGAATACCTAATTTGTATAATTGGGGGGGGGCTGAGTGGTGGGAAATACGTGACTCTAGCCACGGTCCATGGGGATGGGTACAGGGAAATTTGTTACTTGGGTCTGACACCCATTGCCAGTCATGCTGAGGTGGGAACGCTGGGTTCCTGTGGCTTGCTCAGGGGGTTTGGGAGTCAGGGTTGACGATGGAGCTGGGAAACTCCTACCGGATTACCACCGGGGTTTCAAACCTGTTCAGACATCGTTAACCCTTTGTCCCCCGTGTCCCATTTAGCAGTGCCAACAAGCAGTGCCCAACACACCCTTTAAACATTTTTACTGTAGTTGAAAGAAAAGCATTGTTCTCACTAAATATTTCCTTGGGATGAACAACAGAAAGCCAGGAGTCAATAGGAACTGGGAATGTAGTAGCTCAGTTGGTGGAGCGCTTGCCTAGCATGTGCCAGAGGCCTAGGGAAGTGGCTGTGAGAAGTTCAGACTGGAGGCAAGGATATCTCCAGGGTGTGGTCTGCTTTAGTACAAAGGAAGTCAGGGTCTCAAAAAATTTACCCCCATGTACCTTTTCTCTTTTGGAGGACTCTTAAGAAAAGGAGAATCAATGAAGGAAAGAGAGAGATGTGAAGAGGATTTACTAGGAGGAGGAGATGAAAATGGGTCAAAGCTATACACTTAAAGCATTGAGATTGGAGTGTGGTTCTGTAGGAATCCATGCAGCAAACAGATGTCAAAATCAAAATCATCCCTAGTAACTGAAGAGAATTTAATGAAAGTTCCCAAAGTTGTGGGTCAGGGTAAGGGAGTTAACAGGGAATGATAAGACATAACAAGGAAGCAGCAGCAGGAAGCCTAAAAAGCATAGGCCTGTGGAGCAAGGGAAGCAGTTTCTGGAATTGCCTGCCCTTGGCCTTAAAGGAATATATACCCTTGACAGACCATGGGAATAAGGAACCCAACCACACTCTGCTTCTTCCCACTGGCTAAAAACTCCCTGGAAGTTTAAGAGGACAAGAGAAAATAGGCAATGAAGTCTGTGGAGTCTGCCTTCTAGAAACTGGAGGAAATGGAGAAAGGTGATGAGTGGATCTGGGCAAAAAGGAAATACCCATCAGAGATCAGGAAAGTGGGTGGTTCTGTGCTGGTCCATGGATTACTTCGGAGGTCATTGTGCACTAACAGTCCGGTTCATCCACGGAGCTGGGTGAACAGCATCCTTGGGATAATGGTAGGCCTATGGGCATAGCCACCCGGGAGAATGCGGCAGTAGACAGTTCTCGTTTATTTATTTATTTATTTATTTTAGGTTTTTTTTTTTTGAGGTAGGGTCTCGCTCTAGCCCAGAGTTCTTGTTTATTGTAAAGATAAAAGTTGTTTATATAGAGGAAAAGACAGAGGTAGGGACATAGGCAGCAAGGGGATTGGTAGGGACAGGGTAGTCTGTGGACGTCTCATGAGTGGATTGGCAGGGGCCAGTAACCTGTGGATGCCTGATTTGCATAGATAAGTTGAGGGGGCTACGTGACTCTAGACATGTATAGAATGGTGATGGCTGCAGAGGAAATGTAACCTTATTGTCTGGGTTTGTTATTACAGCTGGAGTGAGTTTAGACCTTGAATTGCCTGTTTATCTCAGGGCTCAGCTGTGGCCTGCCTGGAGACTGGAGGGTCCAGGATATGCTTGAGATAATCGGGGGTCCCAGGCTCACCTTGACTTCCTTTAACAGAAGGAGACAGTCTCGGACACCTTCCAGTCTCAGCAAAACCCTATATCCTCCATGTCTCTTAGCAGGGTCCCACAGTTCTGGAAGCTGACACACACAATAGATTAATTTGAATATGCACCTTTAAAAAGTGTGGTGCACGCCTTTAATCCCGGCACTTGGAAGGCAGAGGTAGGAGACTAGATTACATAGTGAATTCCAGGTCAGCCTGGGCTAGAGCAAGACCTTACCTTGAAAAATAAACAAACAAAAAAATACCAGGAGAATGTGAGATATATTAATGATTCAGCTAAAAGGGAAATATAGCTGCCAAGGAGAATGAATTGTAGTAGAGAGGGACAGAGCTAATTTTTATCTTGTATGGCCAGCTGATAATATGTGACTGGAGAAAGGAAAGAAGTGATATGTATGTATATTTGTATACAATATGCGTAACATTTATTCATCTTATAGGCAGAACTCAGGTAGAGGTCCACAGTGAAGTGTTGTTTGTAGTAAGTTTTATGGAGTATCATGACTGTTTTTAGATACATAGTTTTATGTCATGCAACACAGTATACATGCACTACAAAAGTTGTATATTAGGGGTCAATATATGAAGTACTTATAAAAATATTGCTATCACTATGGTAATGACACTTAACTACTTTTTTATGATTGTCATTAAAGAGTAAATGTTTTGCAATGGCAAGTTTTTCATCTTTCCATCTATATCTATTATTTAAATGTTCAGATCAGGTAATGAGTTTTCAATACATAGCACTATGTAGGTACCAAAAGAGCCAAAATGAGTAAGTAAGAATTGTTACAAAGTATTCTCAGTCTAGTTGGGAAAAAATATTCTTAAAGTTGGGCTGGAAAGGTGGCTCATCAGTTAAGGCACTTGCCTGCAAAGCCTAAAAACCCGGGTTCGATTCCCCAGTACCCACATAAAGCCAGATGTACAAAGTGGCTTGTATGCTCTATTTTCTCTGCTTGCAAAGAAATAAATAAAATTTAAAGAAATAAAATTTATTTTAAAAATATTCTTAAAGTTAACAATAGGTGACAGTAACAGATGGGGCAGTTTAATGACAAAATAAGTAATGTGTTTGGGAAAGAATATAACCAAAGTACATTATATACCTATATGAAAATGTTGTTATAAAACCCATTTTGCCGGGTGTGATGGCGTACACCTTTAATTCTAGCCCTTGGGAAGCAGAGGTGGGAGGATTTCTGTGAGTTCCAGGTCAGCCTGGTCTAGAGTAAGACTCTATCTCAAACAGCAACAACAAAACCCATTTTGTACAATTAATATACACTAATTTATAAAAAGAAAAAACCTAGATTATTAAATCAGCCTTTAGTAAGTCCTTTGGGGACTTAAGCTACATATAGCAGTATGTAAAAATTTTTGACAAGGGTAAGTAGGAGACTAGATGTGGATCCATTAAATTTACATGATTTCAGACTGGCGCCTTGATATTGTTAACTCCTTAATAACTAGTAGTTAATTTTAGTTTGTTTATTTACTTTAATGATTTTTTTCTTCAATGTCAAAAATAAAATAGGTTTTATTGGTTTTAATTTTGAACATTATCATAAATAGTATCCTAGATATTCTCTGTCTATATAATGCATACATATTCTCTCTTTTCTTTGTGTGAAACTGAACCTGGGGCCTTGAGTATGCTAGTCATGCACTCTACACTGATCATAATGGTAGCCATGTGTCTTACATTTTCTATACATAAACTTTCTATTTACTATATTATTAGCTTTACTTTAGCCCAAAGTGAATGAAAGTAAAAATAAAGGATGATTTTTTTTAAAGGGGGTGAGAAAGGAGCTGCTCTTACTGATTACTTAATGTAGTCCATTAAATACTTTCTTGACAATTTAGGGATATCAGTACTTTGTAAATATTTTTTAAACCTTAAGGCTCTTTTACTTTAACCCCCTGTTTATTTCTTTATTCTTTCAGATTTTGTCCTTGTTAAGTACACAATTGACCAAGAAGCCTTGGGGAGACATGCATGAGGTTATGATGCAGGTGCTTAGCCCAGTGAATGAATGCTGCATAAAAACCCTCAGTAGATTGACAAAGGGCCACTCATGGTAGGTAATAGGGTGCTTTCAGGAACGTTAAACTGATAATACTGTGTAAAATGATCCACAAAGAAAGAGATTGAGGTTGGGAGACTTAGTTAAGCAGTCCACAGGAAAACCCATGTAAGAGTTAGTGTGTGGTGTGTGTGTGTGTGTGTGTGTGTGTGTGTGTGTGTGTGTGTGTGTGTGTGTGTGTGTATTTTAATGTAGAGCCATGAAAAGAGGGAAGCTGGACGTATGACAGATAATATGGAGGTAAAATAGATGTTAATTTATATAACTAGTTATAAATGTATTTAGGGCAATTAGATATGAATATCATACTACATAAATTTTTTTTCCACAGGAGGATAGCTAATTTATCTAATGAGCTGGTTTATTGTACTTTTTGGGTTTTCCTTTATCCAGCTATAAACTAATATTTAGTTATTAAAAGTTTGATTTGTTAAGACATGTGGCTTATTTTGGTAATACTGAACTTAGAATAATACAGAATAAAAATTAACATGGTTATATAACATCATTTAGATAGAAACTGAATATTGATGCTTAGTTTAATTTTTCATATATAATAGGAAAATTCACACACATTTCTGACACTTCACTCCTTAGACTACTGTACTGCTTTATTATTTCAGTTTTTATGAACTTTGAGCAATAAGGGCATCCACCACCACGCTGGCTCTTTGGTCATCTTTTAAATGCAACAGAATAATGTACTTGTGTGGCTTTTGAAGGAAGCATGTAGTCAGCATAGTATCATTTTTCAGAAATGTGGCCTAGCTAGCACTGTGGATCCATGTAAATAGTTACCCATCTGGATTTTAGTTTCTGTTGTTACTTCTAGCAGTGTAACTTAACTTTTCAGTGTCTAAAGGGAAATACCTGGCCTGCCTACTTTTTAGAGAAATTATGGAGATCAGACTAGGAAACATATTTTGTTTTCTGCTGTAGAAACCAAAACATTTAAAGTGTGAATGCATAAATTACTTGGAAACAAGCATTTCTAGCCTATTTAGTATCCTGTCCAGCAATTAACAATCTGATATAGCTTCTGCTTAAATATAGCACTTGTGTGTGTGTGCGTGCGTGCGTGCATGCATGCATGTGCACACTGTGCATGGAGGTCAGAGGACGAGCTTGAGGTGTCGGTGCTCACTTCCCATCTTGTTTGAGATATTGTCTTGCTGTTTGCTTCTGTGAACAACAAACTAGCTGGCCCATGAGCTTGAAGATTCTTCTAAATCCACCGCCCATTGCCTGTGTTGGGATTACAGATGTGTGTGCATCTTGCAGCTGGTTTTTGTGGGTCCTGGGATCTGAATTCCAGTTTTCAGGCTAGCACAGCAAGTGCTTTTACCCACCGAACTATCACCAGCCCTAAATATAATACTTTAAAAATAAAATTTATCATCTCCTTTCCAATACTTTAAATACCCCCATCTTTCCCACGTTCAGAATGTGGTGGAGGGTGACCTGATTTTCTGGATTTTTCTATTTCAAGATTTCATAATTATACCAGGTTCAATTATTATACTCAGTATTTTAAAATTGTATTTTATTCCTGGTCTCAAAATTTTATCAACCCATCCTTTATAATAACCATTGTTGAAATTACCCTTTTAATTCCTTCTGTTACTTCCATTATCCTCCCATGTGTAAAATCCTAAAATATTGTCTTTATTGGGCTACTCACATTTTCCTCTGGTTAGTTATGGTACAATATAGATTTAGCTTACTCAAAAGACATTTTGTTCTTTTCTCAGTTATATTTAGTCTCCCATTGCTTGCAGGAGAAAATTCAAACAAGCTTAGTATTCAGAGGCAACTCTTACTTAATCTTCTATCTCTTGCATTGGCTCTGCTCTTTATTTAGACTATTCTTATTCTCTAGGCCTTCTACATTCTTGATTGTGTGCCATATACAGGGGAAAATATATTTAGGTTATTTTGAGCTACATGTTTAAAAATCTATTTATAGCCAGTTTGAAAATGGCATAAATTATCTTTATTACTACTTTTTTTTTTGCTTCGATACATTTAATCTTTTATTACTAAGGAGTTGAAGGTGATAATGGAGCAGTTCAAGTATCTAACCATTTGATACCTTTGATACTGTTTGGCTCCCAACCAATTCCTATCTTGAGTGTGTGGTCTTGGATATCTCCATAGGCTTTGAACTCTGTGTTTGATATTAACAAATAGAAAATTTCTCATTGTTTAAAAACAAAATACTTGTTATTTTTCTTATTTTCTTATTTATTTATTTATTTTAAAGAGTAGAAAGAGAACGTGTGCACATGCAGGCGAGTGAGTGCATGGGTTTGCCAGGGCCTCTAACCTCTGCAAATGAACTCCAGACATATGTGCCATATTTACATAGGTACTGGTAATCAAACCAGGGCCAGCAGACTTTGCAAACAATTGCCTTTAACCACTGAACCATCTCCAAAATGCTTTTTTCTTAGATAAAATTTATTATTATTATTTATTATTATTTGGTTTTTAAAAATTTATTCATTAAGTAGAAATTTGTATGAACCAATCATTTTGGTACTATTGTTTCCCTCCTCACTGCCCGCCTTACAACTGAGGGCCCTCGACAGTGGGATTGCTGGGGGTTGTGGGCTATGAGTTGTGTGAGCAGCAGTCAGTCATTGTGTATGGGGGGCAATTCCTCTGGATATTCCCACCCACATTGACTCTTAAAATCTTTCTGCCCTCTTCTGCAATATTCCCTGTGCTGTGGTGGGTGTGTTTTAAGTCTACTATAGTGTTGAGCTCTTAGCAGCTTCTGGATTTCTGCTTTTTTCCGTTTTGAGTATCTTCAGTGTCTGACTCCATCAACCTGGCCCAGGTTGCTAGGCTTTCTGTGGAAGTTGCAGCCTTGCTCATCTGCCAGTACATTTGTGGTTACCTCTGAGGTAGGGTTTTGCTCTGGCCCAGGCTGACCTGGAATTCACTATGTAGTTTCAGGGTGGCCTTGAATTCACAGCAATCCTCCTACCTCTGCCTCCCAAGTGCTGGGATTAAAGGTGTGCGTCACCATGCCTAGCTTTATTTATTTTTTATTTTTGTTTTTTTCAAGGCAGGGTTTCACTCTAGCCCAGGCTGATCTGGAACTCTGTAGTCCCAGGCTGGCCTCGAACACACGGCAGTCCTCCTACCTCAGCCTCCCAAGTGCTGGGATTTATTGTATTTGAGAGTGAGACAGAGTATGGGTATACCAGGCCCTTCCTGGTGCACTATACAAGCTCCAGACACATGCACCACTTTGTGTGTCTTGCTTTACATGGGTATTGGAGAATCAAACCCAGGCTGTCAAGTGCTTTTAAGTGCTGAGCCAAGTGCCCAGCCCTAAATTAATTTTTTTTAAAATAAGAGCTTTTATTAGATTAAGAGAAGGAAAGAGGAGAGCAGAGTGTTCCTGCTTGTGAGAATGCAGGAGCAGGTAGAGCTCCCCTAAATTAATTTTTTATTGATAATTTATATAATGTATATAATATAATTTTGCTCATAACCCCCTCCCGTTACCTTCTCTTTCTCCCCCCTTTCTATCCCTTTTCCACTGAATTCCTTTTCCCAACTTGTCCCTCCTCTATTTTGATGTCTTTGTATTTCTTCACTCACACATGCCTGCATGAGTGTGAGGCCCACTGAGTTTAACTTGGGTTGTCTGCATGAGCATGGGTGGAGATTATTATTAGAGCAATACAATTTACCAGTGGCTATACTACTATAAACACTGTCTCCTGCTTCCCCAGTAATTAGTAACTGGCAATGAATAACTAACTTCTTAGGGAAGGATGGAGGCCCTCCTCCATACCCATAAGGGAATGTTGATGAGTTCAATATTGTGCAGGTAACAAGAGTCCTGTGAAGTCATGAGTGCAACAGCTGAGGGTCACATGAATAGCTGGTAAAGATTTTCTCCCATTCTATAGGCTGCCTCTTGCTTTTTTTTTTTTTTTTTTTTTTTTAGTTTAAATGAAGTCTCTTTAATGATGTGACAGTATACTCCCAAGAAGAATCTCTTTTTTTTTTTTAAAGAATCTCTTTTTCAGTTAATTATCATTTCAGTAAAGGGTAATGAATTATGTGAAGTTAGTTGTCTCTTTAGTCTGTTAATTTTTTCTTTTGCTGTGCAGTACCTTTTGAATTTCATTTGATCCTGTTGTAGTCAGCTTTCTCGATCCTGGCACAAAGAACCCAACCAAAGACATCTTGTGGAAGTAAAGGGTCTATTTTGGCTTACAGACTAGAGGGGAAACTCCATAATAGCAGGGAAAGTGATGGTATGAGCAGAGGCTGGACATCACCTTCTGGCCAATTGGACAACAGCAGCAGAGTGTGCCAAACACTGGCAAAGGGAAGCTGGCACTAGCATCCATAAGCCCTCCTTCAACAACACACCTCCAATAAGGTTCTAATGCTAAAATTGCCATCAACTGGGGATCAAGCATTCAGAACACCTAAGTTTATGGGGACACCTGGATCAAACCACCACAGAGCCGATCTCATTGCCAGTTCTTCGTGTTATCTCCTGGGCTATTGGAGTTCTATTTAGCAACTCATTGCTCATGTTTATATCTTGAAGTGTTTCCTCTAGTGGTTTCAGAGATTAATGTCTTAAATTAAGGTCTTAGATCTATTTCAAGTTATTTGTACAGAATGAGAACTAGAGATCTAGTTTCTAGTTTCATTCTTCTCGTGGATGTCCTTGCATCAATTGTTTTTTGTTTTTTTTTTAGATTTGACAATCCTCAGTAGTAGTATTTTTTTAAAATATATATTTATTGTCCATAATGAGTTACATTATTTAGTGGGCAAACCATGCGTTGTTATCCCAAATTCCCCACTTCCCCCCCTCCCCATCCCTGATCAGTTGTATATCCTCCTCCGTGGGCTGTCTGTATTAGTCCTTGTGGCAAGGGATCCTGTATATCTTAGTACTCAGCCCGGTCTTCCTGGTCCAAGTGTGTTGTTACTGATGGGTGCCATGCCTCCGGACAGTCTCCCCCACCACGGCTCTCACAATCTTTCCACCCCCTCTTCCGCTCAGTTCCCTGAGTCGTGGTGGGCTTGCATCAATTGTTGAAGAGGATTTTCTTTTTCTTCAATGTATGTTTTTGGTACCTCTGTTAAGAATCAGATGGTGGGCTGAAGAGATGGCTCAGCAGTTAAAGGCACTTGCTTACAGAGCCTGACAGCCCAGGTTGAGTTCAATTCTCTAGTTCCCATGTAAAGCTAGATGCACAAAATAGCATATGCATCTTCTAGTTTGCAGTGGCAAGACCCTGGCCCAGTCATTTATTCATACCCTCTCTCCTTCCCCCTTCCTCACAAATAGACAAATTTTAAAAAGAATCAGATGATCATTGCTATCCCCTCCTCTCTCTCATTCAAATAGATAAATAAATTTAAAAAGGAATCAGACGGTTGCAGCTTGGGTTACTTCTGGCTCTATTTCATCAGTCTGACATATCTCTCTGTACCATTAGCAGACTGCTTTAATAACTATGGCTCAGTAGTACAGTCTGACATTGAGTATTATATTGGTGGCTTTTCTCAATATTACAAAATCCCTGGCAAAAGCAAATTAAGGAAGTAGGGGGGTTATTCTGGCTCACAGTTTGAACATGTAGTCCATCGTGGTGAGAAAGGCATGGTGGCAGGAGCGTGAGGCACCTGGTCAAATTACATCTACATCAGAAAGCAAGAAATGAATGCTAGTGCTCAGGGGTGTGTGTGTGTGTGTGTGTGTGTGTGTGTGTGTGTGTGTGTACTGGGGGATTGATCTTTGGTTGTTAGGTTTTGCAGGCAAGCTCCTTAACTGCTGAGCCATCTCACCAACCCTCACTTTCTCCTTTTGATTTCAGTTCAGGATTCCAGCCTATGGAATGGTGCTGCCCACTGGGTTAGTCTTTCCACTTCATTTAACCTAATCAAGACACCCTCACAGACAAGCCCAGAGATTTTTGATTGCTAGATGTTTCTATGATCCACTTACAGTTGAGATTACCCATCACAGTTACTATAATACTTCCAACATTGCTTTTTTTTCCCCTCAGGATTGTGCTGTTTGGGGTCGCTTTCATTTCTTTGTGAATCTTAGGATTTTTTTTTTCTGGTTCTGTGAAAAATATCATTGGAATGTTATTGGTGATTGTGTTGAATCTTTAGGTCACTTTCAGTAAATGGCCATTTAATGAGTACTAACCCTGCCAACCCATGAACATGGGATGTCATTATCTTCTGGTGTCTTCAGTGTATTATGCTTTTCATTGCATAGATCTTTCACCTCCTTGGTTAGGAGTATTCCTACGTATTTTATTGCTGAGGCTAATGTGAATGGAATTTTCTAATGTTTTTCTGAGAGAATTCATAATATATAAGAAAGCTATTTATTTTGGTATTGACTTTATTGTTCTGCTTCTCTGCAGAATTTTTCAGATCTAAAAGTTTGGGGTACAATCTCTAGGGTGTTCTTTGTATAGGATCATATTGTCTGCAAACAGGGATAGATGTGACTATTCTTTCCCTATTTGTACCCCTTTATTTCTTTTGCTTTATTGCTCTAGCTAAAATCTCAAGTACTGTATTGCCCAACTTCTTAAACTGGATTGCAACCCCATATGGAGACTCATAATTGAATGTGCAGAGTTATGAAAAATTTGGCAACAGTAAAATTTTTGAATGTGCAGTGATCAGAAATTAATTCAAGCGCCGGTTGTGGTGGCACACGCCGGTAGGATATTGCTGAAGAAATTCATTCAAGCATGTGGTGGTGCAGGCCTTTGATTCCTGCATTCAGGAGTCAGAGGTAGGATCACTGTGAGTTTGAAGCCAGCCTGGACCACAGAGGGAGTTCCAAGTCACCTGGGCTAGAGTGAAACCCTACCTCAAAATAATAATAATAATAATAATAATAATAATAATACAAGGACTGGAGAGATAGTTCAATGATTAAAGTCACTTGCTTACAAAGCCTGACAGCATGTGTTCACTTCCCCACTAAGACAGAAGCACAGGTGGCACATGTGTCTAGGGGTTGTGTTTACAGCAGCAGGGGTCCTCTGTATGCCCATGCACTCTAGTAAGTATTAGAAATGCTCATTCAGAATCAAACCTGTAATGAAGTCAAGGTGTTTTTGGCAGCTGTGGCCCCTATTGCATTGTGTAATGTCACTGCAGCCATGGTTTCAAACACATGTGTACTCTGCATTGTGCATGCCAATTCGCCATACAGCACTAGTGAGCACTGCCTGGAACACCTCAGCACAGACTTGACACTGTTGTATGTTATGAATTAGATGGTATTGCATTAGAATGTTTGATTTTAAACTTTGATTTCATTTTAAAAATCATCAAATGAATTTTGATTTGAGATTACGGCATAATTTCTAATAGTCTCTAAAATGGCCCTAAAACATACTTATGCTATTTTGTACAGCCTGTTAAGTAAAAGCAATGTTCTCAGCACTGAAGACTATTTTAAAGTCAAAACATTATTCAACTCTGAAAAACATTGAAGATGTTTCATTGAAGATGATACTTCATCTTGCAGTATCAAATATTAAGCCATGATTTAATCTTTTATGTAAAAATAAACAAGCACATTATCTCATTACTATATTATTTTGATTTTTTCTTTAAAAATAGTTAAATTATATATATGAAGAATTATTTTAAAATAAACTATGATTTATTGCCAGTGAAAATTTGATTTGTATACCTATTTTGTTACATGTACAGGAATGTATTAGGAAAATATTACAAGTTTTCCATAATCAAGCTATTATGTTTCTGTAAAACAAAAATATTTTGGTATGTAGAGTTGAAACACTGCAATTCACAATATTCAGCAGTCTTAGTTGAGGTTTTACAGTGTTCCATGATGTTGTATGGCCTGACAGAATGTGCAGTGCCAAGTGAGCATGCTGTGTGTTCAGAACCAAGGCTACAGTGAAGTCATGTGATACAACATGGTAGCTGTTTGATTTTGAATTAATTTTTGGTCACTGTCCTTGCAGACACCTTTTGTTGCCATTTTTTTTTTTTGAGAGTTCACAGTTGGCTGTGTGATCCCATATGAGTTGCAACTCACAGCTGTCCTTTTTGTGTCTTTTTGGGCTGTGAGCTCCTTGGAACTATCAAGGGCTGGGGGATGCTCACTCCTTTTATTGTGTGTGGCTCACCCACCAATCACTCATTAGGTGTGGTTTGGGTCCAGAACTGGTTAGAATGCCTTTCAGTTTTCCTTCCTGGCTAGTACAGGTTAGGACCAAGCTAAAGTTCTCTTTGGTTTACTCTAGATGGGTTAATTTGACTTAATTCTAAGGGCTGAGTTTATACCAGAGAAATCCCCTCTAGTCCACCTCCACTGAATAGTTGTTGTCTGGCTATTTCCATTTAAGCCACTGAGAAGCTGGAAGGTGCTGTTTTCTTCTTATCTATCACATGTTCTCTCAGCTCTCTGATCACAGGACTCTCTTGGAATACATTTAAAATTTTTTTGTCTTTGTTTTTTTGAGGTAGGGTCTCTCTCTAGCTGAGGTTGATCTGGAATTCACTATGTAGTCTCAGGGTGGCCTCAAACTCAAGGCAATCCTCTTGCCTCCCGAGTGCTGGGATTAAAGGTGTGCACCACCATGCCCTGCTTGGAATAAATTTTTTAAAACAACTTAATACTGTTTGTTTAAAATTTTATATTCATAGTTAATAATTGAATAGATTTCCGGGGCACAAACCAACCATTATAATTTGTGAATACAAAGTAAAATAGTTAAGTCAATTTAATTAACATGTCCACTACATCAAATGCTTAACATTTTTTCTTTTTTTGAGAGAGGGGTGCTCTGGAGATCCAACCCAGGGTTGGGCATTCTAATCAAATGGCCGAACAGTGAGCTAACATCCAGTCCTTAGTGGTGAAAGCATTTGATGTTATTCTCTTAACAATTTAGAAATGAATAATGTTCTGTTGTTTTCTATATTCACCACACTGTACAGTAGATCTCAAAAGTATTTCTGTCCTGTGCCTTTCTGAGATTTGTTTGCCCTTTGACCATTGTCTTTCCATTTGCATCTCGACACCCCAACATCTGTAGCCACCATCCTAGGCGAGAACCTGTGGTATTTCTCTGTCTTTTTATTTCAGTGAGCATTATACTTTCCAGTTCTATCCATGCTTATAAAAATAATACAGTGTGTTTCTTTTTAAAGGTTGACTGGTCTTCCAGAAGTATACAAGAGTTCCTTTTACTTCACATCCTTGCCAATACTTACTTTCATCTTTTTGTTATTATCATTTAAAAATTTTTGATTCACTTATGAGCACACCTGCATGTGTATGGATGAATACATGTGCCATGGTGTGCATGTGGAGGTGTCTGCTCTGCCTTCTTTGAGATAGTGTCCCTCTGCCTCTCATTGTCACAGGTGCATGTGCTGCTTTGCACCAGCTCTATGTGGGTGTGGAGAATTGAACCCAGCCTTTGCAAAACAGCACATTAGCTGTTGAGCCATCTCTCAGCACGGTGCATTTCCCTAATGATTGGCACTGTTGAGCATTTTTTCATGTATCTGATGCCCCTTGTGTGCCTTCTATTGAAAAATACCTTGTCCCTTTTCTGGTTTGGTTTGGTTTTGATTTCTTGCTTATTTTTTCTTTTAATTTTTGAGACAGATCTCATGGTAGCCCAGGCTAGCCTCAAACTCACTATGTTGTGGATGGCCTTCTATTCCCAGTCCTCTTGCCTCTGCTTTTCCAGAGCTGGGGTTGTAGGGATGCACATGGGTGTGTGTATAGCATGTGGTGTTTGTGCAGATGTACATCTGTAGAGGCCAGGGACAGATGGCAGGTGTCCTCTTCAGTTGTTCTGACTTATTCCTCTGATAGAGTCTCTCATTGTGCCTGGAGCCCCTCTTTTTTTTTCAGTTTGACTGACCAGGGAACCCCAGCAATCCTGTTTCTATCCCTCTTAGCACCAGAGTTATAGGCAAACACTTTCTAGGCCATTTCTCCTATTTTTAACTGACTTTTTTTTTGTTTGTTTGTTCATTTGTTTTGTTTTTCAAGATAGGGTCTCACTGTAGCCCAGGCTGACCTGGAATTCACTATGTAGTCTCAGGGTGGCCTTGAACTCAACAATGATCCTCCTACCTCTGCCTCCCAATATTTTCTTGTTTTAAGGAGTTAGGCTTTGTAACATTTTGAATATTTTATTAACCTGTTCCTGATGTGTGCCTTGCAAATGTGTTCTCTCCATCTGTAGATTGTCTTGTTTCTTTTGCTGTGACAAGCTTCTCACTTTGATGTATTTGTTGTTGCTTTAGTTGCCTATGATTTTAGGGTCAGATCCCAAAAAGTCATTCTGACTAATGTATACTGTTTTCCTCTTATTTTTTATTTTTATTTCTTTACTAGAACAGTTTTAAAGTTTCTAACATTGAAATCTTTAATCTATTTTGAGTTGTCTTTTACATATGCTATGATATAAAGATTAAATTACATTTTTCTGTATATAGATATCCAGTTTGGAAATCTTATAAAATTTAGTAAATGACTTTCAGAATATTGCTGGTTAGTATATTATAAATGCAACCCTATTTTTCCTAGATATTTTGTCTATGTTATCTTTATTTTTATTTCAAGGCAGTTGTTTGGCCTGGAATCACAGTATGGGAGTAGGAACAAGTCAACTGAGTCAACCAAGGAATGTGAAAACTGCTAAATCTTGGAGAGGCAGTCCCAGAAAGAGAAGCTAATGACCTTGCCTTACCCAGCTGTCAAGAATCTATTTTTTTCTGTCCATTGAGGCAGATGATTTTATATAGCTTTAAGTTACATGTTACCCTTAGTTCTCTGAGATCTTTAGTTATGGGATTTTTACTTTCAACTTTTTGTTTCTTTGAAACAGGGTCTGGTCTCTCACACCTTCTAGCCTAAGATGTCCTGAATTCACTGTGAATGCTGACCTCGAAGAACTCACAGATCTTTCTGTCTTAGTGTCCTAAGTGCTGAGATTACAGACATGGGCCATCATCACACCCAGTTTCTTACCTCCCCCTCTCTCTCCCTCCCTCCTACCTTTCTCTCTCTTTTTTCTCTCATACTTTCTTCTTGCCTCCTCCTCTTCCTGCCTCCTCTTCTTCCTCTCTTTCCCTCCCCCTCTCTCTTACCCTCTATCATCTCCTCCCTCCTTCTGTCTCTCCTTTCCTCCCTTCCTTCCTTCCTCTCTTTCTCTTTTTCTTTTTTTTCTGAGAATCTTGCTATATAGAGCAGATTAACATTGGAATTTCCTCCATCCTCCTATCTTTGTCTCTCAAGTAAATGCTAGGATTACAGATTTGTACCATGGTACTCAGCTAAAATTTTTTTCTTTTTTTAAGTGTGGGGATTTTGCTTCTACCCTGGTACTGTGTGCTTAAATACAGTTAGTTTTAAAACCACACAAATAGAAATAATTTCTTTGACACACAGTTATTTGAATAAGTGAAAGTACTCCTATATGAAACATCAACCATGAGATGTATAGAATTTTAGAAATAACCTTATAGGACTTGTCAGTGTATTCCACTGAAAAGTAAACCCAGACATTTTCACTTAGCCGGCCTCCCTCCCCTCCCCTCCCCTCCCCTTCTCTTCCCTTTCCAGGCTGTAGATCCTCAGCCCTGGTCTTTGAAAAAAAACATTTTTCATTTATTTTTAAGCAGAGAGAGGGGGAGGGAGGGAGAGAGGGGAGAGAGAGGAGAGAGAATGGGCATGCCAGGGTTTCCAGCCACTGCAAACGAACCCATGCACTGCAAACGAACAGATGCATGCACCACTTTGTGCATCTGGCTTTACGTGGGAACTGGGGAATCAAACTGGCAAGTGCCTTAACCACTGAGCAATCTCTCCAGCCCCACCTCTTAAAATATTTTTTTATTTTTATTCATTTACAAGCAGAGAACAAGAGAGAGGAGAGAAAGAGAGAGAGAGAGAGAGAGAGAGAGAGAGAGAGAGAGAATATGATGCAGCACTTTTTGCATTCGGCTTTACTTGGGTACTGGGGAATCAAACCCAAGTTGTTAGGCTTTACAAGTAAGCACCTAACTGCTGAGCCATCTCTCCAGCCTAATCATGGTCTTTTAATTCTACCTATTGAGCTAAACAACTTGAATTTACTTCAAATATGTGGGTTACTCAATAAAATGTCAGTGCAAAAAAAACATATTTCTTTAAAAAGGTTTTGTTAGTTCTGTAATTTCAGAACTCATTTTTCATCTGGGCGTGGTAGTACAGCCCTGTAATCTCAGCATTTAGAATGTAGAACCTGGCACATGCCTTTAATCCCAGCATTCAAGAGGCAGAGGTAGGAGGATCACAGTGAGTTCAAGTACACCCTGAGACTACACAGTGAATTCCAGGTCAGCCTGGGCTAGAGTGAGACCCTGCCTCAAAAAAAACAACACACAGACGCATACACACAGTTTTTCAGTTAGATCCTAAGGATTTACTTTTGCTTAAAATTGTGTCTTTTTTTCTGAGCAACAATTCCAATTTAATACTTTGCATGACTAGCCTAACTGTATTTCAGTTTTGACTTGTATTTACTTTGGATATGGCTCGTCCCTTTTGTGAATGTTTTGAATCATTCATTGTTAAGTAGAAATTTATGAAACTGAAACTTACGCATTAAATGTTTGTTGAATAGATTGAGTTTATGGTACTGCATGTGTACATGTGCCTGGGCGTGCATTTAGAAGTTAATTTAGGTCTTGTACATGCTAATGGTGTATCATTGAACTACATCCCCAGCTAGTAAATAGGTCCTCTTATATGATGTCAGTGTATGTCTTAGTTTTGGTATATGCAATGAGCTTTAAAGAAATTGTTTCTGGCCAGCCATGATGATGCATACTTATAATCCCAACGTTTGGGGGGTGGAGACAGGAGAACCAGTAATTCAAGGTCATGCTCAGTTACGTAGTAGGTTCCAGGCCAGTCTGGGCTGCAGTAGACCCTGTTACAAAACAAAACAGACAAACCAACAAAAAACACACAAAGTACTGTTTCTTTGAGGTATAATTACATGCAACAAGAGATATTTCTTGAGTGGGGCAGGAGTGTGGTGCTAGCAATTAAACAATGAAACCTAATGATACTAGATAAGCATCTTACCAACTGAGCTGTTATTATAGCTCTACAAGATGTCATTTTAAATGTATAACTTAAGGTTTTATTTTCCTTTAAAATCAAATGAATAGACATAATTTATACTAAAATTCACTTTTTTATTTTGATTTTTATTTATCTACTTGCAAGCAGAGAGGAGAGAGAGAGAAAGAGAGAGGGGGGGGAGAGACAGAGAATGGGCGCTCCAGGGTATCATCCAACCACTGCAAAGGAACTCCAGATGCATGTGCCACTTTGTGCATCTGGCTCTATGTGGGTCCTGGGGAACTGAATCTTGGTTGTCAGCCTTTGCAGGAAGGTGCATTAATTGCTGAGCCATCACTCCCGCCCTAAAATTCACTGATTTTAAGTGTTTAGTTTACTGGTTTTGTTTTTTTTTAAAGCAAGGTCTCACTCTAGCCTAGGCTAACCTGGTACTCTGTAGTCCAGGCCCACCTTGGTTTTCCTTAGGTAGCCTCCCAAGTACTGGGATTAAAGGTGTATATAATCACACATGGCTGTTAAGTGATTTTTGAAAATGGTGTATGTGATATATTTAATATTTCATAGACAACATATTTTATGGGTGCAATCTGAATTTTTGAAAATTTATATTTTTATGCAAACATTGCACAAAAATTCACCTTAAAATTTTTCTTTTGCCCTTTTGTAATTCCCAAGTAACCACCAAACTGCTTTCTAGGGAAACCTTAATTTTGCCTTTTCTGGTTATTTCATATAAATGGAATCATAATACGTACTCTTACATGGCATATTTTTGACACCATCTTTGTTGCATGCCAGTAGTTCATCCTTTTTTATTACTGAGTAGAGTCTAGTATTTTATCTGTTCACCAATTGAAGGTACTGAGTACAGTTTTAAACATTATTAATACACTGCTATGAAGTAAAAATATTTTATATGTTTTCTGTGGAACATGGAAGGGCTGAATCCTGTAGTAAATAGATGTTTGACTTTTGTTTAGATGTTTAACTTTTTGAGAAATTATGAAATTAGGCTTTACCATTTTACATGCTCAGCAGTATTGTATATGAGGTTTCTACATATCTTCTCCAATGCTTAGTATTGCCAGTCTTTTTAATTTCAACCATTTAATATGTTGTTAGTAGTATTTCATTGTTCTCTTTAAAAACTTTATTGTGATATAATTCACATGTCATACAATTCACCCACTTCACATGTACATTTAATAGCTTTTAGTATTTTCAGAATTATATGACCATTGCCACAATTATATAGCATCCCCAAAGAAACACATCTTAGCCATTATGCTTTTGCCCACTCACCCCCCAGCCCTAAGCAACCACTAATTTGCTTACCTATTCTGGGCATTTCAAAAATGGAATCATACAATATGTGGCCTTTTGTGACTGGTTTCTTTAACTTGTTTTTAAGGTTCATTTCAGTTGTATCTTGTTTCAGTACTTTATTTTTTTCTCCTTTACTCATTATTTGATGCATAGATATATACCTAGTATTTATACATTCTTAGACAGTTGGACTTTTCTTCTTTGGTTCTTTTAAATACTGTTATGGACATTTTTGCATGGGTATGTGCTTGTTTATGTATGAGTTGTCATTTTTCTTGCTATGTATGTGATTGGAATTGCATGGATATATGATTTCTCTTGTTTAGCCTTTTGAGAAATTGCCAGATTGTGTTTAATGTGACTGAACTATTTGACATTTTCAACAGCACTAACATACAACAACATTGATATTTTAATTGATGCCTTTTAGAGATTGGGGTGGTAATAGTGAGGTTTCCAACTTTGTACCAAGAAATCTTAGCTAGTTGCAAAAAGAATTGGCTATCATTGAATTAACCTTTCTCTCCTTCCCACCTCCCTCAAAAACACTGAATCCTTTTACATTTGGTCAATTATTTCCCTCTTCTGTTTTGCAGACCAAGAAAGTTAGCTTGAGCTCTGAAAAAACCAGAGAAGAGAAACAAGTCTAGCAGACAAGATTTTTCCAGTTTGCATAATGTAAGTTCTTTTCACTATTCTTGGCCTGAAGCCTGTTAGCTGACAAAGCTGTTTCTATGGAAACAAATAGTCCAACCTCTTAGAATGTCCAAGGAATGCTGATCACTTAAAATGAGACTTCCCAGCTGCTGGTCAAAGGGCATTACTTGCTGGAGAAGAGGAAGAAGGATGAATTGAAAGAAAAAAAAAATAGAAGTCTCAACTCTAGTGTAGGCGGTGGACATTATGAAATCTATCTTCTCCATCACCCTCTACCTAAAACAAGTATGATGGTAATATTCCAGCCATGAGAATTCTGACCCTAGTCAACCTAGCCCAGTCTCTCTTGCATGTTTTGTAAATTTCAGTCATAACTTACTATAATGAATATGAACTCATTCTTAAGAGTTTTTAAGCAGTTTTAATTTCAGATTATAACTTTTGCAGACTAATACATTAAATAGCATTATTAAGTTTAATTTTTAATATGCGGTAATTGTAAATAAAGAAGGTTAAGAGTTCATTTTCTAGAAATATGTACACTGCTTGATTTTTTTAAATTAAGCACAGTACTGTAGTAACTCCTACACAAATTTCTGCTTATAATGAAAACATTAAATAAGCTGAATTTGCATTTGTTTATAATCAACATATAAAGCTTAAGAACACCTAATGGAAATCTAATAGCTCTCATTTTAATGAGAAAGAAGACAAACTGATGGCAAGCAGGTACTTATGAAGAACACATAGTTATAAATAAAAAGACTAAAAGTTGAATGGAAGATAAAAATCTACAGAATTCTGTTAAAAATACAATTTTGATGGCTCATGTAATTTGTATCTACTTCCCTCGTTGTTGGCCTTACTGGTTTTCCTGGTAGCCTCTGTAGGTTTTCATTTTGCATTAAGCAGTTTTCTCTTCTGTCCTTGTTTTCCAGTGGTTTCACATCTGGAAGATTGACTGGTTTTAGGAGTACTGCCTAAAACCCTGGACTTTGCTTAGTTGGCATTGTGCTTTTAATGGTCTTATTTATTGAAATGATGGTCAACTCAAGGAGGTAGTAGGTTTATTATTGTAAATATTTTTAAAGCCCGAGCAGAAGGCTAATTAATTAAATTTAATATGTGGGTTTACACACATAAACAGTCTGCCTATTTATGCCTTAGAAATGGTTTTATGAAAAGGTAGTGTCATTGAATAAAATATTTTCCTTGTTATATGTGATGGAAGACTTAACGTAGGAGAAGCAGTTTAGCACTAATAATATTAGTACATGTACATTCATTTTATAACTTGAATACATTATCTTATTTAGAATTGTGAGTAAATTTTCTAAGTGAGTCTGAGATTCAGAGAAACTGGCCTTAAATAAGAAAATAATAGAAAGTAGCAGAACCAAGGTGAAATTCAATTTTCTTGTTTGTATATTCTTTTAGCAGAACAGTGTGGATTTTTTTTTTTTTTGGAGTAGTAGCAGATATTTGCCATCTAAATAAATCCTGATAAAGTTAATGTTAATTCTTTTAAAATGTGAGCAGTTATAAGGACTGATAACCTACATTCCTGTCTCACTTGTGCAATTTAACCCATAGTCACCTTTGCTTCTAAATTTGCTTGTTCTTTGGGCATCATCATCTTCATTACAAAACTCCCTAAAAACAAATTAATTTTGCCCTTAAGTACTTCACTTGTTTTAAGTTTGCCACCAACAGGGCTTGTTATATTACAAAATGATTATTAGTTGTGTTAAGTGTTAACCAGTCCCATGTGTATTGATCAAGCATGAAGTTGAGAGGTTTAGAAGGATAATTTAAATACCTGTTTATACTAAAGCACCTATTCTCTACAAAATTAATACCAACATGTTGCTTTCCCACTTTGCTAAACTTTCCAATATGTCATTTTTTCCTAGCTGTAAAATTGACTACTGTACTTCAAATTGAGAGGTGATATTCATTTTTTAATACCCTAATTTCCTTAGCATTATCTGTAAAATAAAGAGAATGTACTTAATCTACATAGCAAATTGCATTACATACTTACTAGATATTTTCTGTATCATGTGGTGATTGGAAATAGGCTATGTAAAATTTGTTATTGTATTATAATTCTTAACTTTCCCCCCATCTTTCCCCTTAGATTTCCCTCGTGGATACTTTTTCATAGCATTTTTATGTGATGTGAGAAGTTTATTTTTTCTTTCGTTCTTTGAAGTAACATGGATTTTCTACTACAGAATCAAGAGAATTGGTTTTATAGGAAAAATTGATATTTGAGAGTGGTACAGTTTATTATAGATAACCATGACAACATCTCACATGAATGGGCATGTTACAGAGGATTCAGACACCGGAGTAAAAAATGTTGATCTTGCATCACTAGAGGAACATCCGAAGCACCGAGAGATGGCTGTGGACTGCCCTGGAGATTTGGGCACCAGAATGATGCCAGCACGACGGAGCGCGCAGCTGGAGCGTATTCGACAACAGCAGGAGGATATGAGACGTAGGCGAGAGGAAGAAGGGAAAAAGCAAGAACTTGACCTAAATTCTTCCATGAGACTTAAGAAGCTAGCTCAAATTCCTCCAAAGACTGGAATAGATAACCCTATATTTGACACAGAAGAAGGAATTGTTTTAGAAAGCCCTCACTATGCTGTGAAAATATTAGGTAAGGAAAACTTGTAAAATGTTCGACTTCAGTTTATGTATGCCTTAATATAAATGTGTTTGAGGAGGAGGAGGAACAGGAGATTAAGAGAACATAAATAATAACAACTTGATTTTGAGACTAAAGTCAGTTCTTTATAGTTTACTTTTATTCTTCTGAGTGAAAAGCATGTAGTTTAAGTTCAATCACTACATGATCTTAGATAAAAGCAATTTACATGTGACCTAACATTTAAAGTATTGGAATTGAAATCATCCTTTATATAAACTCAATTTTACATAAACTCAACTTGTAATTTTTATTTTGATTTTCCATCTTCTTATAAAATAACAATGAAATTTAAAACTATATGAAATCCTATTTGATAGTTATTTATTTATTTATTTTTGGTTTTTCAAGGTAGGGTCTGACTCTAGCCCAGGCTGACCTGGAATTCACTATGTAGTCTCAGGGTGGCCTCAAACTCAAGGCCATCTCTGCCTCCTGAGTACTGGGATTAAAGGCGTGTGCTACCACGCCCGGCCTATTTGATTTTTTTAACTGACTGTTAATAAGATAAATGAAAGTGCTCATATGGCATCGTCATACTATACTATTTCTGTTGCATGGAAAAATTAAACTTACAAGATTTACTTATTTATCTATAAGAGTTCTGTGACCAGATAACTTGAGAACACTGGATTAAACAGCTTCTCACTAAAGAACTTCTTCAAACCTTTATAATGTTAGTAGGCATTATGTATTTAGTGAGAGTGATGAAAAATACTTCCCCAAAGCTAGAATATTTGATAAATGAATTTACTGCCTGCCCTTCTGTGTACACTAGTGTTTGCTGAACTAGTGTTAGAAGCTAATACAGGGCAATTTAGGAAGTGTTTATGTATTAATTCATGCTCCCTTTAAGAGGAGGCAAAGTAAAATGAAGTTTCATTTATTAGTAGTTGTTACTTTGAGGGTGCTGTGTTTTCTGTGGAAGGAGGATTTTTATTGTCAGTTATCATTTTCTCTTCACTGTAGCTATTGTGCTAGGTGGTTTAGCAAACACCATTCCTGCAGTAATCCTGTTAAGAAGGGTTCTGTAATCTGTTTGGGAGATTAAAAAAAATTGAACTTCAGTAGCACTTGTAGTACCAGCTGTTGAAAAGCTGAGGTGAGTGGATTGTGAATTCAGGCCAGCTTGAGTAACATGGTTAGCACCACCAACAACCACAAATTGAACCTAAGTTTCAAAGCACCAAGCTAATAATTTGTAGAGCCAAATTTGAATTTGCCAGATCTAAAGTTTCTACATAACTACAAAAAAATGAAGGGTTTGATTAGAGTGGCATCTAGCCTTCATTCACTCACCAGGCCAGGACTGTGGTACCCAGAGTACCACTTTAATTTGTCCGCAGACACCTATATATGCTATTTGGTTCTTCACGGAGTCTTTCAATTCTAAGACTAAAATTATTTTCTATGTATCTCCTCATTTGCTTTTCTTTATTAAAACGTATTTGAATGCATATTTAAAATGTGCATGCTTCTCTGTTTAAGAAATCATGTTTTCAGAGTTAGTGAAGTCTTCTATTATAATTACAGTGAAAAAAAAAACATTCATATGAAGGTATTCTAATACTTCCCCCGCCCAGGGTTTTGTTAGAGCAGAAGTACTTTATTTCCTGTTGCTTCTTATTCTCCCTTCATTTCCCACTGCCCTGCCCCCTCCCTACCTCCTCCTCCTTCCATTACTCCTTCCTTCCTGCCTAAGATAGCCTGTTAATATCTTTATGAAGAAGGTTTATAATATATCCAGCCTGGATCGATTATTGTGTTTTTCTGTTTGAATTCTTTTGAGATTAATGCATTTGTCATTTGCATTACTTAGAAACAGGCACAATGTTTATCTAATAGACACAATTATATAATAGTAAAGAGAAAAACATAGCTTTTGCCAGATGAATTGATAGGAAATGTGTTTTCTTTGTTTTGCCACAAAATGAGATCATTCCTGGTTTTATTTGTTCTTTGCTTTTCGTTTTTCATATATATATACATATATTTTTTTAATTTAAAAAATTTTTTATTATCCATAATTAGATACAT
>PVHP010000608.1:52255-135841 GCA_004024765.1 Zapus hudsonius
CCTCTGCCACAGCACTGCAAACAGTGGCAGGAAGGTGTGCCAAATACTGGCAAGGGGAAGCTGGCTTATAACCCCCATAAGCCCGCCCCAACAACACAGCTCTAGTGAGGTTCTAATTCCCGAATTGCCATCAGCTGAGGATCGATCTATCAGAACACATTCATTTGTTTGTGGGGGACACCTGGATCAAACCATGACAACATGTGTGTGTGTTCATGTGTATGCACACCAGGTTCTCTTGATGCTGCAAATGAATCCAGATACATGTGCCACTTTGTGTCCAGCTTTATTTGGGTGCTGGGGAATCAAAACGGGCTGGTAGGTTTTGCAAGCAAGTACCTTTAACTACTGAGCCATCTCTCTAGCCCCTGGAAACATTGTTTAAATTGAAGATTTAATGGACTTGGGAGATTGCTTGGTGGATAAAGTACTTGTCTACCAACTCTGAGTATCTCGAGTTTGGATTCCCAGTGCCCATGTTAAAAAACCAGAACCTGTGGCCAGCTTCTGTACTTGGAGAAGGCCCATAAAACTTTCTTACAGCCCTTTTGTAGACAATAACCACCTCTTCTACTCCTTAGGCCCTTTTGAGATCTGTTTAGCCACTTAGCTATAAAGAGTGATTTGGTTGTTTCCTATTTTTCATTCTGTCAGATGTATAATGGTATCTTGCTTTAAAATTTGCATTTCTATAATGGCTGTTGATTATGACTATTTTTCCATGATTATTGGCCATTGATCTTTTACAAAAAAAAAAAAAAAACCTGGCCAGATATGTTTCATTATAAAAAATTAAAATAGTCAGTTTAGCTGGGTGCTGTGACACGCCTTTGATCCCAGCACTCAAGTAGATTGCCTTGAGTTTGAGGCTAGCCTGGTCTACAGAGTAAGTTCTAGGTCAGCCTGGGTTACAGTGAGACCCTGCCTGAAAAACAGTTTACTATTATGTAATAAGAGTTTTAAAATATATTCTGATTAGGCTGGGCATGGTAGTGCATCCCTTTATTCCCAGCACTCAGAGGCAGAAGTATAAGGATCACTGTGAGTTTGAGGCCCAGCCAGGGACTATATATACACAGTAAATTCTAGGTCAGCCTGGGCTAGAATGAGACCCTACCTTGAAAAAAACAAAACATCGGTAATATATATTCTGATTATAATTCCTTTTGATCAAGTACATATCTCTGCATGAATATTTTGGTAAAAACAAATACAAAAATAAAGCTATAAGCCCAATAGAAAAATTTTATAGGCCAGTAGAGGGGTGCCAATAACTCATTAGAATAGTCTTAATTCCTTAGACCTTTGTAAAAGTAGCTATATGTGTGTTGACACCAGCATTCTAAAAGTTTTTAGATCTCAAGAGATGTTTAGAAACTGACATAGAAAATAGGGGAAATGTCTTATACAGAAATTTATTATTGATTTTAGCTTTTATAAACAGTTTTTAATCTAAAACACCTCAGAGTTGCTTTCACTAGCAATCAAAAGATATTTAGGGGAGGGGGAGGGGGGAATTGGGGAATTTGGGATAACAACTCATGGTTTGCCCACTAAATAATGTAACTCTTTATGGACAATAAATTTATATTAAAAAAAGATATTTAGGTCAAGGATTATAGATTTTATTTTAAGTTAATGTAAATTTAGGAAAACACTTTTAATAAACAGCTTTCAGTTATCCATAGTTTAAAATCACAACTTGTCCATTGTAATATTTTCATGGAATTAGGAAGGTAATATTTACAATATCATCTTCTACGTACATATAGAGCTTTACTGTTAAAAACGTTTTTTAGGTTCCAAAACCTAGTGAATAGAGTGTTTTTAGTACATTGCTTTAACACACTTGTTGTAAATTGAATCCCCAAAATTGTCTCATAGGTTTAATTGGGAATTACTTTTAAAATAGCCACGGAGGGTATAGAATTCCCGTTTTCATCATGGGTTACTCTTATTAAAAATTCTGTAGGTAGATTTGTTTCTGTCAGATGTCTTTAATAGTGACACCTTTGGTTTTTTGGGATGTCACTGGTTCTGGGCTAGAAGAGTGGAGAAACAGTTGACAGCAAGCACACTAACCTTTAGGGAAAGTGATATGCTGAAAGTTTTCTACTAAAATCATTATGGTGGAGAGAAAAAGAATTCAAATAAATGAATTTAACTTGTAGCTCAAGTAATTAGAAACCAAAAAAGAAAATAAAGTAGAAAGAGAGAACTGAAATGACTTAATGGAAGGAACAGTATGTTTCATGGTGTTAGAAGCTGTTTCTTGGAAAAGAACAAGAAAATAGACAAAATCTTAGATAAGTTAATCCCACCCCCATATGCCAGGAAAGAAAGAAGGAACTGGAATGTAAACCTACATTGAGATTATCTCCTCAGTCTTTGAAGAGCTTTAAATGGATGCCATCCTGTAGATAAGGACACAGAGGCCTACAAAAGCTACTATAGCCATGGGACTTTATCCTAGGGATGCAAACTGTCCAACTTGAGGAAAAAATTACTGCAACTCACTGTATTATTTACAGTGACCCATATAGATTTATCTTGTTAATTTACAACTGTTTAAATTGTTATCTCAGATTTTAAACGTAGTTGTATAAACATAGGATTTAAAAGCTCTAGTTTTTCTTCTCTCATGTAATTATTAGTATATTTTAAAAATATTCAAAATAGAATTAGTTCATTCATAGGCATAAATACCATACTCTTATGTGGTGTGCTTTTTTTAATAAAGAATGTTCTTTTACCCATAATACGATTGAAAGTTCTGTAGGAAAAAGCACTCTATTTTTTAATGTTTTTTTCTTTCTTGTAAGTACTTTTTACAATTTTGATTTATACTTTAAAAAAATACATAGGTGCTGCTATTTCCAGTAGCCTCAGAAGAATACTTTTTGTTTTTCTTTCTTAGGTACAGACTGTCTTAAAGCCGGTTCATCAAAAGGAAGGACAAGAATTAACGGCTTTGCTGAGCGCTCCACATATTCAGGTAGAAAGGACAGAACATTATATATGTGGGTTTTTTCCAGCATTTATCTGTTTTTGTTTTTCGCTTGGTCTTCTAAGGTTGGAAGAGACCTCAAACATCAGCCAATCTTCATGCTTGTCGTCCTTGGTACAAAATAATTATTGCTGAATTTTACATTTTTACATATAAAATTATCCAAATTATTTTCTAAACAATTTCTTTTAAAACTGGACAAAATTTCCTTGCTCTTTCACCTGTTTTCTAAATTTTATTTTCTAAATTTTATGTAGGTGTTTAAATATGTTTAACTTTTTTGAAGTTTAATAAGCATTTTTGAGTTCATATTCTATTTCACATTATACCCTGATAATAGGACATCAGTTATAGTAGCTCTAAAAAAAATTATATTTGTACTTGAGTTAGAAAGTTTGGAAATATGGGCATGCAATAAATGATAGCACTTTTAAAAATTTAATGTTCATAATACTATGTGCTTAATGAGGTTAAAACTCACATTATAGAAATCATGTTATTCAAAATTTTTGAATTAAAAATGTTACGAATTTTGTTGAAACAGGCACTTTTACTGGCCCATGATAAAGTTGCTGAACAGGAAATGCAGCTAGAACCCATTACAGATGAGAGAGTTTATGAAAGCATTGGCCAGTATGGAGGAGAAACTGTAAAAATAGTTCGGATAGAAAAGGCTCGTGATATTCCATTGGTAAGTGTTCTCATATCTTCTTTGAGGTTTCTTTCTATTAAAAAAATTCATGTATGAAAGGTGGTTGGAGATCTGTATATTCTTGGTAATATTTCTCTTTTGAGGTTGGTTAATTTATTGGAATATTTTTTTCTTCTTTTTGTGGTAGGGTCTTGCTCTAACCCATTCAGACCTGGAATTCACTATGTAGTCTCAGGGTAACCTCAAATCACTGTGATCATCCTACCTCGACTGTGATTAAAGGCATGCACCACCACACCCAGCTCATTTGAAAATTTTTATTGACAATTCTTACACATGTATTTGATCATAATTCCTTCCTGTTCCCTTCTATTATCACCCCTCTCCCAGCACCCTTCCACTGACCCTCCTCTTTTTCTCTTCTACTTTGTTGTCTTCTTTTTAAATTTAAATTAGATGTTTGGTTTTTATTTTAGGGTGCTACAGTTCGTAATGAAATGGAGTCTGTCATCATTAGCCGGATAGTGAAAGGAGGGGCTGCAGAAAAAAGTGGACTCTTACATGAAGGAGATGAAGTTCTGGAGATTAATGGCATTGAAATTCGAGGAAAAGATGTCAATGAGGTTTTTGACTTGCTGGTAAGTTCAGACAAGTAAATGAATAATTCATACCTTTAAAAAAGACCCTTTAAAAAAAAAAACAGAGCCTGGGCTAGAGTGAGACCCTAACCCCCAAAAAATAATTCATTAAACTTAGAATAAAGTATTTTTAGAGCTTTTTAAAAGTTAAAGTACAAGACAAGTTTTAGCTTCATTTTCTTATGATATAATTGCTTTACAGTATTTCTTAGTTTTATTTTGGGGTGGGTACCCCTGTTTTGTTTGTTTAACCTTGAGATTTATTATATCTGTTATTTTTTTAATTTCTATTTATTTATTTGCAAGTAGAGAGAGAGAAAAAAAAGAGAATGAATGAGCACCCCAGGACCTCTGGCTACTCCATATGCATGCTCCACTGTATGCATTTGGCTTTATGTGGATACTGGGAAATTGAACTTGGATCATTAAGCTTTGCAGGCAAGCACCCTAACCACTGAGCAAACTCTCCAGCCCATTTTTTATTTTTAATTTGAGACAGGGTCTTTCTTTGTAGCCCAGGTTGGCCTCTATCCCACAATCCTGCTTTGGCCTCCTGAGTTTTAGGATTCCAGATTCGTACCACCAGACCAGCTTTCCAAGAATATTTATTTGTTTCTGAAATAATAATAGAACTCATTAATTCATTCAGTAAATGTTTATTGAGTGCTTACTATTATGTGCTAGCAGCTAGGGAAATAGTATTAAAATAAAGTCAAATGTCCTCATAATTTTTATGTCCTTTATCTATAATTGTTATTCCCCTAACAATATACAATAGTAGCAGTGCTATAGTTCTGCCTATTAGTCACTAGCTCTTTGTACGTATTTCTACTTAAATGAGCTTTAAAATTCAATTCCTTTATTCACCCCAGCTGCAATTTAACTACTAAAGAGCAGAGTTTATTATGTACCTAATGGCTACTATATTAAGATGCAGCATAGTGCCTTTCTGTTATTGAGCAAAGTTCTGTTGGACATTGCTAGTATTATCAGGAAATCATTCATAGTTACCTCTTGAGATATATCTACATTCAAGGTTGATTGATTTTTGACTTTTTGTGTTTTGATACAGGGCCTCACTGTGTAGCCTAGATTGATGTAGAACTAACTATGTGGTTTAGGCTGGCTATCTCAGCCTTCCATATTGCTAGGATTGCAAATGTGAGCCGCCATGCCTGACTACAAGCTAAGATTTATATTCTCAGTTAGCATCTGTTAAACAGTAGAATCTTGCCTACTTCCTGATGTCTATTGTATAATCTAGAACACATTCTTATCCTATTTCCAGTTAACCCCAGCTCTGGTTTGATAGAATAAAGTGGAGGTGATCATTTTTACCCATTTTAATGGCTGTTGTCTTGGGTCTGTACCAGAAGTTGTAATGATCACTCTCTAGGCTGAAAGGACATGACTGAAACAGTTAGTGTGTGTTGGACAATAATAGTGAACCTAGCAGTGAACTTGTGTGCAGTTAAAAAATAGAAGGGGGTACTGGAGTGATGGCTCAGCAGTTAGGGCACTTGCCTGCAAAGCCTAATGATCTGGGTTTGAGTCCCCAGTACCCACATAAAGCCAGATGCATAAAGTGGTGCATGCATCTGGAGTTCGTTTGCAGCGCTGGAGGCCCTGGAGTGCCCAATTCTTTGTTTCTGTCTCTTTTTCTGTCTCTGTCTCTCTGTCTCTCTCTCTGTTTGCAAATGAATGAATAATTTTAAAAAGTAGAATGCAAAATGTGAATACGGAAAGCATCTGGGAATGAAAATGTTTGCACATAAAACTGTGGGAGGATTGTAGAATAGTCCAGTGTGGGGATATTAATCCTAAGATAATGGAAAGATTTTCATAAATAGAAATTTTAAAAAAGGTTCAATCTTTTTGTTACAGTCTGATATGCATGGTACTTTGACATTTGTTCTGATTCCTAGTCAACAGATCAAGCCTCCTCCTGCCAAGGAAACAGTAGTAAGTGAATTTTTTTTGGGGGGGTGGGCAGTACTACTATGTACTTCTCTGTATCAGAAATGTCACTAAATATTTCTTGTGTTTAAGTAGAAAGAAATCTAGTGTTTCTATTTTAATAGAAAATATCAGTTCAAATTTAATAAATTCTGAACCTTCTTAAAATGTACAAAGTACTTCCATTTCAGAACTTTTTTGATTTCTGACATTAAAGTTTGTTTTTTCTTTGTTATTAATGAGTTTATTTAATTCAAACATAGGAGAAATGGTAGCTTTACAAGGTATGTACAACTCTTGTTTTAGAGCATATTTTTCTGTGTGAACCATTTAACGCGGCTCTATTAAGTTATAGACTTCATTACTATACAATCTGACAATTTCTCTGATGGGTGTTAATCCAAGAGAATTGAAAACATGAATTCATAGTAGAACTTGTCTGTGAAGGGTTCTTAGAAATATGATTCGTATGAGCCAGGAAGTAGAAATAACTCAAACGTGTCACTAGATGACAATTTATTATTTGATTTTAAAAAAGGACTAAATTGTAAGTAGATGTCACAGTATGGATGCACTTGAAAAAAATTATGCTGAACTTTTAAAAAGCCAATCAAAAGGCCATCTATTGGTTCATTTATATAAAATACCCAGAATAAGTAAATCTGGGGGGGGGGCGGTGATTAGTGGTTCCTGAGATGTGGAGATGGGGAATTAGGAGAGAATGGGAGTAATCAGTACTGGATTGGAGTAGGGTGTGCAATGTTTTAAACTTGTGGTGTCCTAAGAAACCTCCAAGAGGCCTTTAAAAAATTGGACTTTCCAAACCAGTCTAAAATTTTAGGATTATTCTTTTCTGTAATTGAAATCACACGAAGGAAGGACATACTGGATTTTTTTTAATTTAAAGGAACTCTTTTTATTTAGTTCAGTGCCCTAATCTAGTAGATGTGTAAATTTATCTGAGAGAATAAATGGGTGTCAAGACTTCCAGCCACTCAAACAAATTCCAAGCACATGTGCCACTTTGTGCATCTGGCTTTATATGGATACTGGGGGATTGAACCCAGGCCAGCAGGCTCTATAAACAAATGCCCTTAACCATCTCCCCATCTCCCCATCCTCTAGTGATTTTGTTGTTGTTGGTGGTGGTTTGTTTGTTTGTTTATTTATTTATTTATTTATTTACTTGAGGTAATGTCTCATTCTATAGTCCCAAGCTGGCCTCTAACTTACAGTAATTCTCCTGCCTCTGTCTCCCGAGTGCTGGGGTTGAAGTCGTGCATAATTACGCCCACCCTGCCTCTAGTGATTTTTGAGGTAGCCCAATATTCCTATGTGTTAGATAGTTTTAGTTATGGTGAGTTTCAAAGACTTAAGAAAGCTAGCATTTAGAAAGAAATAGACACAGAATTATGAATTCTTGAGCTATTAATCATTATTTGACGCATTAAGCACTAACCTTAGGCATATAGTTGCTTGATTTCATTAGGTGAAGGTAGGTTTCTTACAGACTTTGGAAATTCTATATGCCAATTGTTCATTTTCTATAAAATTAAAGAATATTCTTTTATACCTCCTTAGAAGATTATTATACCTTAGAAAGGCATATTGAGAGAAATGGTATCAGAAATTATTTACATTTCTATAAAGTTTATGTGAGTTCTTATTTTTTCCCCTCATTTTGGAAGCATTCCATGAGCATCAAACACATAAAATGACACACCACTGTCAATGATGGAAAAAAAAACAGCATTTGATCACTTCCAGCCTTATAAATTTTTTAGAAGTTATTCAGTTACTACAAAAAAAATTTAGATATTTTAGCAAGTATCACCTTGCAGGGCCATAATCACATTTTAGCCACTGACTTACTGATAATGGAAAAAGATACTGCACCTAGTTACTATAGTATTTCTAAGTATAACCATAGCTGATTGAATGCAATGTGATATACACCAACATTCATATGGAGTCACATGGTGACAGCATTGTTCAAGTAACATGGATGATCTCCAACAAACACATGTTCAAACTAGACTGGTCAAGCTAAGTGGAATGTTGGAGCCAAACAAATGTAGTGGAATTAGGATTGTCTAGTAAGACTTGAACTCTACATTAGCATGGTGTATAACTGAATACTGGTAGAACCCTATGAAAATACTAGCAGCAACTGTCACAACCCTCCTGAAAATGCAGCAAATAAAGAAATGCCATGTCTTTAGAGAATATACGTTGTATACTGTAGCATAACCAATCTGCTTTAAATAGGCAGCTATTGCTTTAATTGAAGCAGATTTAATGCTGGAATGCACAATCCTCCTTGGGTATAAAGACTGCAACATGAGCTATAAATTTATCTTGGTTCTGAAAGCAAGATATCTGCATCACTTAAGTTGACAATACTTAGTGCCAGCACCTTTCAGTGAGGTTGCTCAAAGGACCAAGCGATGAGGTGAAGGCTGTTCACTCACTTGATGCCTGATGTCATGTGAATTCTTAATTACTTCTAATGCTGAATAGTAGTAGTATGATACATTTCTTTATCTTCATTTGCAAAAATACATGCTTAGGAAATACTTGAAACATTAGTAATATTTCAAAACCTACTTAGTTTATAAACAGGAATTACAACCAGGATTTAGAGAAACACAGAAAGTAAAGCATAGTTGCATTGATATTGGGCAGTGGGCTTTGACAGCCCCAGGAAACTGACATTCACCTACTACTATGAGATGTGGAGATGTTTAGAGCCTGCCTTGTCTTGCATACTTTATTGTAGTGTCTCTGTTTTCATAGGTTAGACCATTTCTGTTTCTTCTGCTTCTCTTGTTAGCTGGTAACAGTAAGGTAGTTTGGATACTTTCGTAATCAATGGAAATGACAACAAATGGCCTGAGCAAATACTGTTCCAAAATACTGTTACTTACTTAACTAAATACCCTTTTAGCTCATTGCTCTTCGCATCACTGAAAAATTGTATGAAATGTAAATATATTCATGTTGAATATTTTACTTTATCATTTAAACATTGTTTTTACCTTTTTATGTTTTAGATCCATGTAAAAGCTCATTTTGACTATGACCCCTCAGATGACCCTTATGTTCCATGTCGAGAGTTAGGTCTGTCTTTTCAAAAAGGGGATATACTTCATGTAATCAGTCAAGAAGATCCAAACTGGTGGCAGGCCTACAGGGAGGGGGATGAAGACAATCAGCCGTTGGCTGGGCTTGTTCCAGGTAAGAGCTAATCCAGTAGAAAGTATGTAGTGTTGGGCTGGAGAGATGGCTCAGCGGTTAAGGCACTTGCCTCCAGTGCCTAAGGCCCTGGGTTCAACTCCCCAGGTCCCACATAAGCCAGGCCCACAAGGTGGTGGCCCTGGTGCTCATGCTCGCTCGCTCTCTCTCTCTCTCTCTCTCTCTCTCTCTCTCTCTCTCTCTCTCTCTCTCTCTCTCTGCTTGAAAATGAATAAATAAAATATATAAAAAAAGAAAGTATGTAGTTTTGAAGGAGCATTTAAAGGACTGAGTGATGGAGATGAACTTGGCTGTTCAAGGCCCTGGGATCAATTACTAGCACCCCCTCCCCAACCTATTTTAAGGTAGAGATCTGAAAAGAAAATGAAGGTCAATTATCTGGAAAGCTTCATATTAAAATCTTAATCCTGTGAGGAAACATGTTTTTTAAACCATATATTTGTGTCATTGGTAACTTAAAAGTAGAAAAATTTAAAAATCACTATCATTCATACATGCATACATATACATAGATATATACAAAAGGAGGAGTTATAAATAACAAATGCAAAGGAATATGTTGAATGGTGCCTGGATATTTAAAAAGTTAGGAATGCATACAAATTTAGTTGCAAGGGGGGGGGTCTAATGCTCAGTGGTAGAGCATTTGACTGCAAATGTCTTTGCAAAGCTAATGCCCGGAATTGATATGCTTGATTTGAAATAATCCTAAGAGACCCTAATGGTACTTTCTACATGGTAAATGATTAATGAATCTTTTTAAAGGCTGTACTATTAAATTTTCAAATATTGGCTTGTTACTATATTTTTATAAGTGATTAATAGTTCATTAATATATATGGTAGGATTGGTTGAGCAGGGTTGAAACTTAAACCCTTGTAGCCTTATATGTCAACTGATTTTAGACTAATGGTAGCAGAAAGGTTTGGAAGGCAATATATGAAGAATCACTCTAAATGCTTTTCCCTTAAAAATACTCCTATCCAGGCTGGAGAGATTGTTCAGTGGTTAGGGCCCTTGCCTGTAAAACCTAATAGCGCCGATTCCCCAGTACTCATGTAAGGCCTGATGCACCCATTCTGTCTGCCTTCTTCCTTTCTCTCTCTGCTTTCAAATAAATAAATAAAATATTTTAAAGAAAAAATTCTCATCATTTTGTTTGAGAGAGAGACAGAGAGATAAAAAGAGAGAGAATATGAATGTATAGATATACCAGGGCCCATTGCTGAATTTGGCTTTACATGGGTACCGGGGAATTGAACCCTGGGCTAGGCTTTGCACGCAAGTACCTTTAACCACTGTTCCATCTCCCCAGCACTATTTTAAATATTTACTGTTTTTTTTAATATTTTTTATTTCATTTATTTGTGTGTGTGTGTGTGTGTGTGTGTGTGAGAGAAAGAGAGAGAGAGAGAGAGAGAGAGAGAGAGAGAGAGAGAGAGAGAGAGAGAGAGAGAGAGAGAGAGAGAGAGAGCACACTGTAAACAAACTCCAGACATATGCGCCCTCTAGTATAGCTGGCTTTACATGGGCACTGGGGAATTGAACTCAGGTCCTTCTTCATTGCAGGCAAAGGCTTTAACCGCTAAGCCATCTCTTCAGCCCTATTTACTGTTTTTGTTTTTTATTTCTGCTATTAAGGAAAAAGCTTTCAACAGCAAAGAGAAGCCATGAAGCAGACCATAGAAGAAGATAAGGAGCCAGAAAAATCAGGTTAGACACTTAGTTTTGGCATTAGTAAGACATTTCTTAAATTTTCATCTGTAACTATGTTAAATTCATGTATCAGAACTGTGAAGAAAGGTGTATTCATTGAAGAAGTGATTAAAAACAAAGGCCAAATACATTTTTACATTGTAGGAAAGATTGTTTCTACATTGTGTAATTAATGGAGAATAAGTACTTTACTGAAAAATCATTATGTGATCAGTGTAACAAGTGCTGATACATTTTTAACAATTGGAGTTCTTCAATTTGAAATAATGTAGAATTCTTTAAAGAAATAAATGCCACATTCATAGTTATTTTTGTTTAACAGGAAAACTGTGGTGTGCAAAGAAGAATAAAAAGAAGAGGAAAAAGGTTTTATACAATGCCAATAAAAATGATGGTAAGCTCTACTTTCAGATATAGCTGGGATTATATATAAAAGGGCCTAAGTCTGATTAATGCTACATAGAAATTAAACTGGTATTTTCAGGAAGTTTTATTTCTAGTTCAGTTTTGACCTGTAACATAATGTATGTGTTTAAGAAAATAATTTACTAGAAATTATTGTCTTTTGGATTTTCTTTGGTAATATACTGTTTAAAATTCTGTGAAAGATGGTATGAAAAGAAAAATAGTATTTAGTACATATAAGAAGTTGTTTGTAAAATGAACACTTGCTTTGTGTTTATAATAAAAAATAGTTTATCTACAATATCACATGTCACAGAGTACATTACTTACTGCCTGCTGTCTGAGGCAGGCATACAGGCAGGTTTTTTTGTTTTAACTTAATAGATCAAGAACTCAGATAAACCTGGGCTTGTATTCCCATGTGACAATCTGGTGTTCCTGAATGACAGCTGTTGTCCTTACATTGGGGCACCTGCAGTCTACTTACCACTTGTCCCTTCGAGTTTTTTTTTTTTTTTAATAAATTCAGTCTGGTTTTCTGATTTCATTAGTTTCTTTAGTGGTCTTCATAGTATGTGCATCTGCTGGCCCTGCTGTGGCTCACATTTGAAACAAGCCTGTACTAAATCAGAGGCAGTCATTCCTTTTGTAGGCTAAGATTCATCTCAAGAATGGGAAACATTTGAGTACAGCATAAATTAAACTGATGAAGATAAAATGCTTTAGATTAGTGAGATATTCCATATCATGCTAAATCTAGATTTTAACCAGCTTTAATAATTCTAAAGCAAACATCTTATGCTTGACAGATTATATAATCAAGATTTCATTTGTTTTATTTTAATTTATAAACAGAGAGAGAAGAGAGAGAGAGAGAGAGAGAGAGAGAGAGAGAGAGAGAGAGAGAGACCTTAAGGCCTCTTGCCACTGCACATAAACTCCAAATGCATGCACCACTTTGCATGTCTGGTTTTACATGGATACTGGGGATTTGAACCCCAGACTGGCAAGCTTTGTAAGCAAGAGGCTATAACCACTGAACCATCTCTCCAGCCCAAGCATGTTGGCTTTAAACACCTGTAATCCTAGCACTTGGAAAGCTGAAGCTGTGGAGATTGCTGTGAATTTGACCAGCCCTGTCTTAAAAAAACAAAAAATATCCTAATTATGTAAAAATCTATTTTGTAATAGACATTGAAGTACAGTATGAAACTATATATATATTTTTTTCAAGGTAGGGTCTTACTCTATCCAGGCTGGCCTCAAACTCACAGTGATCCTCCTATCTCTGCCTCCCAAGTGCTGGGAGGCTCATACTGATGACTGGCTCATTTTCATAATACCTTGGCGAGGACATCATGATGTGGGAAGTGAAGTGCTCACAATGCAAAAACTTAAGCATGTTAATGATAATAAATTGTGTTTCTTTCTTTCTTTTGGGGGGAAGATATATCTTTATGATGTGGCAATAATAAAGTATCAAAATTATGCCCTTTTCTTTCCTATAGATTATGACAATGAAGAGATCTTAACTTATGAAGAAATGTCACTTTATCATCAGCCAGCAAATAGAAAAAGGCCCATTATCTTGATTGGTCCACAGAATTGTGGCCAGAATGAATTGCGTCAGAGGCTCATGAACAAAGAAAAAGACCGCTTTGCATCCGCAGTTCCTCGTGAGTTTGGATATATTCCCATTTATCTTGTCCTTTCCGTTGTAACCACCTCAGAACCTAACTACAGGGAAAGTGGTCATCCATTTTATTGAATCAGTGTTGTCAATGGAAGAGGAACTTATTTTCCCTAAAAGCATGGTGATATTTATTTCCTAAGTGAATTTCAGATTGAGCCCCTTTTCATAGGGAATCAGTTCCAGGTTCTTTAAGCCGACACTGAAGATAGAAATTTAGGCCTAACATCTATAAACAAGTTATCTTTGAAGATTATGAAGTTTATGTGCAGTGGCAAGTCGTTATTCTCTCTTTCTCTCTCTTCTTCCTCCCTCTCTCTTCTTGCTCCTCCCTCCCTCCCCATGTAAAGCCAGATGCACAGTGGCACAGGCATCTGGAGTTCATTTGTAGAGGCTGGAGTTCCTGGCACACTCATTCTCTCTCTGTCTCCCCTCTCTATCTCCCTGTCTGCTTGCAAATAAATAAAATATTTTTAAATGCCTGAAGATTATATAGTACCTAGTCTTAAGGAAATAAACATTAGGGAAAAATTGACTTTGAAACTCAAGATAAAATAAAGTGAAATCATAAATTGGATTAAAGTAACTATTAAGGTATCCTTTTTCTTCATATTCATATCTGAATTAAAATGTTGCTAAAATATGGGCCCTTGACATTTTCTCAGAGCATTAGTCACAATTTGTGTTACAAAGTAAAAATTCTTCTGACTAAATGAAATTTCTCCCTTCCCTACTCTGATCCATGCATGTTCTTTTTACCTGATTTTGTTTGTTTAGATACAACTCGGAATAGGCGAGACCATGAAGTTGCTGGTAGAGATTACCATTTTGTATCACGGCAAGCATTTGAGGCTGATATAGCAGCTGGGAAGTTCATTGAACATGGTGAATTTGAGAAAAATTTATATGGAACCAGTGTAGATTCTGTACGGCAAGTGATCAACTCTGGCAAAATATGTCTCTTGAGTCTTCGTACACAGGTAAAACTAGAGTGTGGTTTAGAGCATTTAATTTAGAGGGCATATTTTGCAAAGTTATCTAGTGAGAACTATTTGGGTCCAAGTATGACTCCTAGTTAAATTCTTACACAATTTTCCCATTCAATCAAATATGTGGCTCAATCTTTTTCACATTTTATATGTATTTATTTCTGAAACTTAAAATTAAAGTTGACTATAGTACTAGCAATACTTGAAATATTTTTGAAACTATGAAAGAATTTCCCTTTTCTGAGAAAAATTTAAAGGTTATTCTTGGGGCTTTAAATGCCATTCTTCTAAGGATTAATAAGTGTCACAGTGAATGCTCAATTTTGTGGTTGGCTCTGTTGCTGAGTACAGTCAGTGGTCATGAAGTAAATGTACATAGAGGAAAATTGATTCTTAAACTGCTTCCTAAAACAATGCAGTTTTGTTTTTTTTAGCTCTAGGTTTGTGCTATTTTAGTGATAAATTTTTGATTTAAGAAAACTGTTTTTTAATTTTCTCAGAATTGTTTTTTATTTGGATAACAAATATTACCACAGTAGTTAATCATATTAATATTTCTTTATATAGAAAAGGCCTTATTTTATTATCTCTAGTTTGATAAGAGAGCTTCAGTTGAGGTTAACAGTAACAAATGAAAAAGTGTGGAGTCCATAGTCTCTTGATTCATACAGTTTGCTTTCTCTTAGATTTAGTTTTCCAGAATTTTCTTTGGCCTATATACAGGAAGGGTTTTTTTTCCTCTGATTTTGCTATTTAGCACCTGTCATGTAGACAGTTGTCTTGATTCTATTTCCTTCAAAATGATTTTAATATAGTTATAATAACCATATTGGGCTAATATATGGTTAAATTTTTATATTTTGTTATGTTTTAATATGGTTATATATCTATGTGATCTTAGCAGGGTATTTTAATACCATACAGTTATAATCTCTGGAATGTCTTTTAACTTGTATATCATTACATAAAAGATTAGGCTAACATGATATATATGAATTTATACCTATGTAGTACATTTTACAGTTAATGATACTATCTTAAAGTATTGTGAATTGTTTTGAAAAATTTTGGAAATATTTCTAGATAGGGTTTTTGTAGACATATTATTGATAAGTAGTTAAATTATAGGAGTTATTTTTAAAATCTAAATATCTTTACAGTCTTTGAAGAGCCTGCGGAATTCAGATTTGAAACCATATATTATTTTCATTGCACCTCCTTCACAAGAAAGACTTCGAGCATTGTTGGCAAAGGAGGGCAAGAATCCAAAGGTAAACCTGTCATGCTGTTGTACTCTTTCATTGAAGATAAATGGTCTTGATCTGACCTGTCCCAGTACTGAAGAGCTGCATCAGCTTAAGTTTTTGAGCTGGTTCTTCCATAAAAGTGCCATAGTTGCCACTGGTCAAAGCATGGCAGTTCTCCAAAGCAGAGGCTATTCTTGTATAACCTCTGGAGTTCCTGAAAATTTTAATCTTCAAATGAGTCTAAATGGCCCTTTCTCCACACTCCTACCCCAAAATTCTCAACAAACTCTTAGGGGCTACCTACTTTCTCTTAAGATATTACACACTGACATGGTGCCAGAATTGAATCTCCACCCCTTTTTATTTCAATAATAATTCATTCTGTTTTTCTTCTCTTCTTGGTTTTCTCACATCATCTGGACAGAATGACAGAAATATTTTAAATTCATATTGGATATATTGATGGAGTCCATGTGTTTTGTTGTTGTTTTGGGGGGTGGGGTTGGTTTTCTTAGGGTTTTTGTTTGTTTTGTTTTTGTTTGTTTTTTTTAGGTAGGATCTCACTCTAGCCCAGGCTGACCTGGAATTCACTCTGTAGTCTCAGGCTGGCCTCAAACTCAAGGCAATCCTCCTACCTCTGCCTCCCACTGCTGGGACTAAAAGCATGTACCACCACACCCAGCTCTGAGTCTATGTTTTTTAAAGAAGATTTTCTGTATTTATGAAAGAGAAAAAAAAAAAAAAAGGAAGAGATTATGGACATGATAGGGTCTCTTGGTGCTGCAAATGAACTCCAGACTTATGCACCATTTCCTGCACCTGGCTTTATGTGGAAACTGAGGAATGAACCCAGGCTGGCAGGCTTTGCAAGCAAGTGCTTTTAGCCACTGAACCATCTCTCCAGCCTTTTGTGTATATGTGTGTGTGTGCATTATCTATCTATCTATCTATCTATCTATCTATCTATCTATCTATCTATCTATTAATAACTGGTTATACACTATTGATATTTTAATTAAAGTTATTTTCTGTTTAAATGTTTAAATTGAAAACTCTTAAATGACTTGATATATTAATAAATGTTACTCTTTGTTTTTTTGCTACTTTTAAGATATTTTTCTATTTTAGAAAGGGATCACTCGGGCTGGAGAGATGGCTCAGCGGTTAAGGCACTTGCTTGATTGCCTAAGGTCCCAGGTTCAATTCCCCAGTACCCACATAAACCAGATGCACAAGGTGGTGGCCTTGGAGCTCTCTCTCGCTCTATCTATCTATCTATCTATCTATCTATCTATCTCTGCTTGAAAAATGAATAAATTTTAAAAAACAAATGCATTAAAATCATTTTAAAAAAGGATCACTCATGAATGCTTCATTTGAGATGCCTCCTTAAAGGCAGTCATTACAAGCACTGTAACACTTCTCCACCTCACTCTATAGCATCCTCTGCATCATGTCTATTAATAAATTTCCTAGTTTTTAATGTCTTCAACTGTAGTTTGTTATTAGGAGAGAATGAGGAGTAAGAGAGAATGGTCATGCCAGGGCTTCCTGCCACTGCAAACAAACTCCAGATGCATGCACCACTGTGAGCATCTGGCTTTACATAAGGACTGGGGAATTGAACCCAGGCCAACAGGCTTTGCAAACAAGCGCCTTTAACCTTTGAGCTATCTCTCCAGCCCAAACTATAGTATTTTTTTTTCTTCAGGATTTTAAACCATAGACATAAGGATTTTCTCATCGTTCATGTTATAATTCTAGTTGCTTTGTCTAGGTTACGTAATCTAGAGCCTTAGGGTTTCACCCATTTGGCCTTTAATGTAAACTTGTAAATTAAAATAACTGGGATTAGCATATCTGTCTTTTGTACTTGAGGTGATACAAAAAGAAAAAGTAAATGAAACATGATTGCTGGACATTACAGTATAGTAAAGGAAGCAAGCTTAGTTCTGTACAAAATATAGTACCTATAACTACTTAGGTAGACCAGGAACACCATTGTTCCTCAAAGAAAAGATGCATTTAAGACCCTGATCAAGGAAGAGGACACCGAGGACCCATGTGAACCCCATTCTGCTTGCAGCATAATTTTTTTTATATGTATTTATTGTCCATAATGTGTTACATTATTTAGTGGGCAAACAATGAGTTGTTATCCCCAATTCCCCAATGCCCCCCCCATCCCCAATCAGCTGGATATCCTCCTCCGTGGGTCATCTGTGGGTATCAGTCCTGTGGCAGGAGACCATGGATAGCCTAGTACTCAGCCCGGTTCTCCTGGCCCAAGTGTGTTGTTACTGAGGGGTGCCATGCCTCTGGATAGTCTCCCCCACCATGGCTCTTACAATCTTTCCACCCCTCTTCTGCTCAGTTCCCTGAGTCGTGGTGGGTGAGTATTAAGGCTGCTTTAATGTTGTGTGCTTAGGGGGCTTTGTGTCAAAAATCGTTGGTTTCTGTCTCACTGGCTTATCCTGTGTTGATTGAATGGCTGTGGCTGTGGGTCCCTTGTTCATTCCATCATTCTCTGCAGATTCCATATGGATCCTCCATGATATGACTGTGGTGGCTCATCTCTTGCCAGGATCTCCGCTATCTGTCTACTGTCGGATGGTAGGATTAGATGGGCCACAGCTCTCACTGCATCCTGAAAAATACAAACACAATCTCCATCGGAGAGTGGGATCAGTCTAGGTTAACAAATATACACAATTCTGGATTACAAAAATTCTATTTTTAGTAGCCTCCCCGTCAGTCGCTCCCATAGTGCATCTTTTCTTGTGAGCCCAAGAGTACAGGAGCTGGTGCCTATCGCCCTGAATCCCCAGTTCCAGTCAAGGGCTCCCCCTCCCTAAGTGGAATATTTGGCCAAATTTAAAAGTTGTTCATTGTCTCACCCAGGCTCTGCACTGCACAAGTGCTCCTTTCTTGGTTCGCTGTTCTCTCCCAGTAGGAGGTGTGGTCAGCCTATTCATGGCTGCAGACTGTTTCATGCCAGTGGTCTTTGTTTACTCCAGCTGTCGTTGATCAGCTTCCCCTGGCAGCTTGTGCAGTGCCTTCCAGCACTGTACTAACTAGTATCTGGGGGCTGGTTACCATTCCAGACCTTGAAGGGTCTCTTGATGCTGATCAATGGCATTCTATGGTTTCTTCAGCAACAGGGTTTTGCCTCAGGCCTGGGGAGGGCATTCAAAGGTTAGAATTGTCTTATTTTTGGATCCTCATGGGTCACTTTGGTCAACAGCTCAGTGAGGGAAGGAACCAGTGACTGGGACCAGGGGTTGTCAGACTGATTGATCAATTATTCACAGGCTTAGACTCTCTCCCCTACTTCTCATGGCCCCTCTTGCCAGTCGATGCCCACTACTTGCTCAATAGGTTACAGTATGCTCGTGAGGATTTTGTTTTTGAACCTAATTTGGTTTAGCCTCATGCTTAAGCCATTCCCCTCTCCCCATCCCTTACCCCTCATTCATAACCTCTCACTTCTTTCTACTAGTCTGCATAGAGTTTACGGTTAGCCTGGTTAAGGACCGCATATGAGGGAGAATATGTGGCATTCGATTCTCTGTTCTTTTGAGTGTTCGCTTAGTAAGATCTGCTCGAAGTCAGACCATTTTTTCCTAAATTTCGATATGTCATTTTTCCTTTCAGCTGAGTAAAATTTCATCGTGTAAATATACCATGGTTTCCCTATCCATTCCATTCCTCCATGGATGGGCATTTGGGTTGATTCCAATTCTTGGCTGTTATGAATTGAGCTGCTATAAATATAGTTGTACAAATGTTTCTGCATCGAGATGTGACATCTTGTGGATAGATGCCTAGTAGAGGGATAGCTAGGTCCATTGGTAGTTCTATGTCCATTCTGTTCAAGAGTCTCCACACTGCTTTCCATAGCAGTTGAACAAGCTTGCAATCCCACCAGCAGTGAATGAAGTTTCCTTTTTCCCCACATCCTCGCCAGCAACGATTGTTGTTGGTTTTCTTTATGATTACCATTCTGACTGGAGTAAGGTGGTTTTGATTTGCATTTCCCTGATGCTTAAGGATGCTGAGCACTTTCTCAGGTGAGAAAAGGCCATTTGTGTTTCCTCCTCTGTGAATTCTCTGTTGAGATCAGTGCCCCATTTTGTGAGGGGGCAGTTTGGGTTTTTGTTATTAATTTTTTGAGTTCTCTGTAGGTTCTGGAAATTAGGCCTGTCTGAGTTTTAGCTGGCGAAAAACATCTCCCAGTTTGAAGGGAGTCTATTGACTCTGAGAATGGTGTTTTTGTCCGTACAGAAGCTTTTGAACCTGATCATGTCCATTTGTTAAGTGACTGTTGCACTTCCTAGGCTATGGGAGATTTGCTCAGGAACTTATTCCCTACTCCTATCTCTTGTAGGGTTCCTCCTGTTTTTTCTTCCAGGGTGTTTAGGGTTGTGTGGTTGATATTAAGGTCTCTGATCCATTTGGAGTTGATCTTTGTGCATGGTGAAAGGATTGGGTCTATTTTCATTTTTTTACACGTGTTTATCCAATTTGTCCAGCACCATTTGTTGAAGATGCTATCTTTAGCCCAGCATACATTGTTGGCACCCTTGTCAAAGACCAAGTAGTTGAAGTTACTTGCATTAAAGGCTGGTCCTCAATTCTATTCCACTGGTCAGTCTGTCTTTCTGCCAATACCATGCTGTTTTAGTTACTATGGCTTTGTAGTATGTTTTAAAGTCAGGTATGGTGATACCGCCTGCGCAATTTTTTTTGCTCAGAATAATGTTAGCTATTTGAGGTCTCTTACCCTTCCAAATAAATTTTGAGCTTATTTTTTCAATGTCTGTGAAGGAGGTTGGGATTTTTATTGGCATTGTGTTGAATCTGTAGATTGCTTTTGGCAAGATTGCCATTTTTACTATATTGATTCTCCCTATCCATGAGCACAGAATGTCTTTCCATCTTGTCACATCCTCCTCTATTTCCCTCTTGAGTGTTTCAATATTTTCCTTATATAAGTTTTTCACTACCTTGGTTAGTGATATTCCCAGGTATTTGATTTTGTTTGAGGTTATAGAGAACAGGACAGTTTCTCTGATGTCTTTTTCCGAATGTTTGTCTCCTGTATATAGAAAGGCTACTGATTTCTGTGTGTTAATTTTGTATCCTGCCACTTGGGTAAAGGCATTGATCACCTTCAGGAGTTTACTGATACTGTTCTTTGGGTCTGATATATATAAGATCATGTCATCTGCAAAGAGGGATAGTTTGACTTCCTTTCCGATTTGTATCCCTTTTATGCTATTCTCCTGTCTTATTGCTTGGGCTAGAACTTCAAGCACTATGTTAAAGAGCAGTGGTGAGAGTAGACACCCGTCTTGTTCCTGAGTTAAGCGGGAACTCCTTGAGTCATTCCCCATTGAGGATGATTTGTGCTTTAGGAGATCTGTATATTGACTTTATCATGTTGAGGTATAGGCCATGTATGCCTATTCTTTCCAGGGTTTTGAACATGAAGTGGTGTTGAATTTTAATTTCTTTTTTTTTTTTTTTTTAGTATACACATTTTATTATGTTAGGCTATATTTTGTCCAACAAAGATCAGTTTTCCAAAGGACTTGAACTTCTAAAGTATGTCAAACAATTTTTTAAAAATATTTATTTAAAGCTGAGAGAGGGGAGGGAGAGACAGACACAGAATGGACATGCCAGGGCCTCTACATAGCAAATGAACTCCAGATACATGTGCCACTTTGTGCACCTGGCTTTACGTGGATACTGGGGAATCGAACTTGAGTCATTAGGTTTTGCAGGCAAGTGCCTTAACTGCTGAGCCATCTCTCTAGCCCCTGAACAATGCTTTTTTTATTTTAAATTGGTTTCTGGCAGTATTTTCCTGTGCAAGTTTTATCTACTTTATTGTGTACCCTAAATTGAGCAGTATTTAGAAGATTCTGGTTAGATAAATCTTTCAAGCAAAAAATACCACTAAATGTTTTAACAGTATACAGTATACCTGTTTCCTAGTGGAAACTTAATTCTTTAACATTGTTAACATATACTTTATCTTAATATGTGTCTTTTAAATTTTTATTTACTGCAAGCAGAGAGATCTAGGAGAGACAGAGAGAATGGGTACACTAGGGCCTCCAGCTTCTGCAAACAGATTCCAGATGCATGCACCACTTTGTGCACCTGGCTTTATGTAGTTACTGGGTGGTTAGGTGTTGCAGGCAAGTTCCTTCACCAATGAGTCATCTCCCCAGCCCAATTTGTGTGCTTTTTAACTGTATAATTTGTTTGGCAAAATATACACCTCTGTCTATGCCCATCAATATTGAGAACATTTTCAATGCTCTAATAAGTTCTGTTACACCTCTGTGAGGTTAATGCTCCTTCATTCTTCCTGAGTCACTAGTCTGCTTCCAGTCACTGTTGCTTTGTTTTTTCTGTTCTGTTCTTGAAGTTTCTATAAATGAAACCTTCTAGAAAGTTTCAGTTTGTAGATGTCTTTTGATCAGCATAGTGTTTGGAAGTTATCTATGTTGCATCTATTGTAGTTCATTCTTTCTTGGTGCTGAATAATATACTATGTCTATCCATTTTCCAGTTAAAAAATATGGATTTTTTTTTTTGCACTAGTATGACCAAAAGTACCCTAAACATTCATGCAGTCTTTTGGTGGACTTGGTTGTTTCTTTCCCTTGGATAAATATGTAGAAGTAGCATGGATCCCAGCACCACTGAAAATTAAATCAGACACCGTCAAACTTGAACACTGGGTACTCCTCTAATCCTGGCATTCAGAAGGCTGAAACAAGAGATCTGTACTTCAAGGCCAGCCTGGACAACACAAGATAAGGAGAGAAATATTTACCTCCAAAATTAGAAACATTTTATCCTGTTTTTCTTCTTAAAGCTTTCTAGTTTTAGTTTGTATATTTTGGTGAAATCAATCTTAAAGTATCCGTGCCCTATGTAGTTTTCTAAACTCTTTTAGGTAATTTTTGCATCTTATAAATATGCAAAGTGGGAAGTGGCTCAGTAGTTGAAGGCACTTGCTGGCAAAGCCTACTGGACTGGGGTCAATTCCCCAGCAACCCACATAAAGCTGGACAGGCATTTATTTGCAGAAGCAAGAGACCCTGGTGTGCCTACACACACACATACACATGTGCTTGTAACCGAGCACTCAGAATATTTGCATAGCCACTCTGGGGTACATTGTGAGATTTGTCTCAAAAAAATTTTGAGGGGATATTGAAAACAGAATTTTAAATAGTTAAGCTGCATCTCCTCTTCCTCAATATATGTTAATAGATCTTGGGCTGATCCAATTTTCTTAGTTAAAACCTATTGCATTCCTTTCCCTCCTCCCCACCATGTTAATTCTACCTCAACCTGCTACACTATACAGAGCAAGCAGGTAGGGTCTCATTCTAGCCGAGCTGACCTGGAATTCACTATGTAGTCTCAGGCTGGCCTCAAACTCACAGAATCCTCCTACCTCTGCCTCCTGCATGGCCTGCTAGAGCAGGCATTCTTTACAAGAGCCAAGAGTCCAACCAGAAAGGTGGACTCTGTGTCACATATGACTTATAGAAAAGAGGTTATGATGCCCTGAAATGCTTGAAAATGTATGTTTGTGGGAAACTCAAAGTAACAGTCTGTGCTCTTCAGTCTTGTTAATGAGACATAATGGAACCATGAAGACAAAAATATAGTTCTAAAACAGTTTAAGATGCCAGAGCAAAGGTGGCTGGGAAGGAGCTCTTGAGGTCTAGAGAAAGGAGGAAAGCTGTGTGAGAGCACTCCTGAATCATTCTGTATTTTGATAAGAATAGTCTGTCACAGTTTGAATCTCTTTTTTTACTCGTAGCCTGAAGAGCTGAGAGACATCATTGAGAAGACTAGAGAAATGGAGCAGAACAATGGCCACTACTTTGACACGGCAATTGTGAATTCAGATCTTGATAAAGCCTATCAGGAATTGCTTAGGTTAATTAACAAACTGGATACAGAACCTCAGTGGGTGCCATCCACATGGCTGAGGTGAAGAACAGAGCTGTGGTACCATTGGACTACCAGTAGGAAGATGGTTTCCCCAGTACTTCGGCATGAGTTAAGGATAAGGTGGAAGGCGGCGGGATAAGCTGCAGACCTGTTCCTAGAGTCTTGCGCATCTTTTTATTCCCGCACGTGGCTTAAAGACCCTGCCTCCCTCACGTTGGAGGTTTGTTGACAGCATTTCCATCTTCTCCTATTAAAATCCTTGTTTTCACCTACCTAAATCTTTCCTTCTTGATCAGATGTCTATGAAAAGCTTGTATGTGTATACATAATACTCCATATCTCACAGTTATAAATATTGATCTTATTTAACATTTAACTTAAATGACTTCATGGGAAGTTTTGGGCAGGGGGACTGTGCTTATATGCACTGGGAGAAACAGTATTTCTTTAGGAGACTAGTTTAGTTATCAGAAATATTTTCCTAACGAAAAAAATTGTGCCACTTTAGTTTGGAGCTACTCTTTAGGCTTGAATTTATTTTTATGTCCTTTAATTTAAAAAAAAAAAACCATTCCATTGGAAGCTTTTTAGCTCAAATATTTTGGAACAGACTACACACCCAGCAGCAACAAAATATGCTGACCCTTTATAAAGATACAATTTTCTGAATTATTTTCTTAAATTGTTGCAAGTGATTTTGATAGCCTTGGTTCCTTTTTCTAATCTCCATAATACAATATAATGTATGTTACATTTTTATGAATGGCAGGAGTTCATATAACCTGTGTTGATTGTTAAAGGTTTCTTCCACATGATGCAAATAGTTTTTTATATACTTGGAAGGACATAAGACATTTGACAGTTTTTGCATTTTTATATATGAGCACAGCATTAGTCTATTGCTGTGCTGTGTATGTAGGTAACAAACTGGAATTCTACTGTACTATATACTAATATTTAATAGATCAGCAAATAGTTGAGCATCAGGTAGGGGAATATTATGACAATTGACTTTGAGACCAGAAGGAAGACAGACCTAAGTCATTTGAACATTTTCAGAAAGGACATTGGAAGAAAATTTAATAAGCATGTACAACCAGGTTTTTGTCCTAATAAGGTCTGCCTCATGACAAGAATGCCACCTCTTGATAAATCATAAATGTTTGAGCTAGTGGGAGTTTTGTACTGTTTCTATAGCTCTAGCTTTAAGTGTCTGAAATAGGCATAGAAAGTTAATGTGTAAGCTTTAAGCCTTTCAGGGTAGTGTGATGAGTAACAAACAACCTCAAATGTGAATGCCTTGTTTTTATTTTTATGATTTTAGCATTTTATGTTCCCAAAGCTAAACACTGGAATAAGTGACTCGTCTCTTAATTTAACACAAACAACTGTTAATGAGTAGTGTTTCCTCAGTCTCGTGTACAGTGATTCTCTTCTACATAGTTTTATTGGAACAAATGTGGGTGGTTTGTGTTGTCTTTTTCTGTTCAATTTTTACATGGTTTCTTTAGTTAACTGACTAGTGTCTTATGTAGAAATATCTTCAAGAAAATTCTCCTTAGAAAGTGACATTCCTAGGTTGAAGGAAGGAATGCTGCACTGTCAGCTCGGGTTTGAAATACTCCAGCTTATAGCAGGAAAATGGAAGGATCACATCCATTATCGGCATTTAAAATCAATATGCCTAGCACTTAAATATCTCAGATTTATAGTTTATTTTCTCCTTGGGAATAAATGGTAGTCTGTGGTCAACAACAGAATTTTGTTATTTGTATATTAATTGAAAAAATAGCCTTGGATGTGATGGTGCATATCTAATTCCAGCTCTTAAGAGGTTGAAGTAGGAAGATCAAGAGTTGGGAGCCAGCCTGAGCTACATAACAAGACCCTCTCAAAAAAAGAGAGAGAAAGCACTGAGTTTGAGTGAAATTTTAAGTTGTGTCATTGAGTAGTAGTGACTGTGAGCACAGGGCCATATTGCTGTTGACACTCGGACTCGGCTTTCATAGGCAGATCCATACCACCATGTGCACTTTTAGGAAATCTGAAATGAGTTATTTTCAGCATCCCTGAGGTCCCATAGTTTCTCCTTCCTCACCAGCAGTGGTAGAGGGATAGAATATGTCATAAACTTCATTAAATCCTGTGATATTCATTGTAGTGTGTTGAATGACTTCCTCCAAAAATAATTTGTTTTTTAAGGAAAAAAGCCTTCCTAGGTACATCTAGTTTTACAGCCACTCTGGCCAGTTCTACTTCCTGTCTGTTCATCTGTAGCTGACTGGAAGCTGTAGTGTCAGAAAGCTCTTAACCACTTGCTGGGGATATAGCAGCTGGTAGAGTGCTTGCCTGAACATACACTAAGCCCTGGGCTCGATCCCCACCGACACACAAACTGAGCAATGGTGGCACATGCCTATGATCCTGGCACTTGGAAGAGGGAGGCAGGAGGATCAGGAACTGAAGGTCATCCTCAGCTACATAGCAAGTTCAAGGCCAGCTTGTAGGGGAAGGAGGCACAGAATAGCCAGAGATTCAAGGCACTGACTATACGTGAGATGCTGTGCTGGCACATGTCACATGAGACCTTATCTCAAAATAAAATGATACTAATGGTTAATGAAGTGTCCTTGGGAAATCCAAACAAGGAAATAGCTTCATTTCCTAAATGTTCATGTGTCAGAACAAATAGGACATTAATTAGCATTTAGATTAATCCAGATTTGCTTTCTATGAAAATCTAATGTCTGGATTGTTTTTCTTTTCTTGTGGCCTAAGGAGTAAGTATTGAAGGGGAATGATTTGAATGTAATTTTGTGAATATGTGTGGAAAATATAAACCAGAGATTTAGCCTTAATAAGGGTAACTATTCTGACATTGTTAATTTCCATTGGTATTCTCTTATATCTGCACTCTTATTTTGAGATGTCATACCGCACACTGTATTATAAAAATAAAAATTATATTTCATAATTTAAAAAGCTACTGAAGACTTTCTCTTGTCATGTTTTGCTGTTCAAAATTTCTGTTCATATGAAACCACTCATTTTCTTTTTACCTTTTAATGCACTATTTACCATGGAGGAATGTTCCTTGTTGGCACAGGTGGTATTTGGTATTATTTCCTTATCAATTGAAACGAGCGACTATTAAAAATGGTCAACTTAAGACTATGAACACAAGATTTTTTGGGTGGGGGGAATAATCTACCTAAGTGCAGCCAGAGCCATGAGGACATTGAGGATGATGAGTTATTGGCACATCGGTAACATACTTCGTTTCTCCTACTCTGGATCTCCCAACAAAAAGTTTTGCTGTGTATAAATATACAAGCTGCTAACCCACACCAGCTTTCTGTCCTGATCTGCCCAATTGAATCAGATCCACCCAACAAACTACTTCCTATTTCCTCTTGATTTCTTTTTAATAAATGCTAAGCCATAAAATCATGTTTTGTTTTAATTGAACACAATGGCACTTGCCTGTAATCTCAACATTTGGGAAACTGAAGCAGGAGGATCACCAGCCTGGACAGTAAGACTCTGTCTTAAAACACAAATCACCTGCAGATCTGTACACAGTTTAAGCAAGAAAAAATACTAGAGCTTTACTAAAACTTCACAAGAAATACAAGTTCCATTGATTCAGGGCTTAAGGTAAATATTTAATTTGAAAAACCATTAAATGATGTAGCTGCCCACCCTGACCTTCAAATGACCATGCCTCTGAAATCAAGGCTCACTTGACTTGCATTCCACCCATGCTGTTTGACCTATCTAAGCCATAGTTACCCTGCAAAGCGAAGGTGGCAAAATTTGTATCTACCCAAGATACTAGGAAATTGAGTGATGAACAGTTCAGTGCCACCCAACTAGGAATGCCCTTGTTACTGAAATGACCCTCAATCGGGTTTTTATTCTGTGAGCCACAACAGGTTTCCTGCAAAGCAGCTTCTCTGGGACAGCCTCTCTCTGTTTTACCCTTAAACACCTAAAAGGTTTAAGTATAGGGGAGGGAGAAAGGATAAGAGTAACAGGTATAAAACTTTGGAGGTAGATTACTTAAATTCTGGTTTCATCACTTTCCAGCTTTTTAACTTAAAACCAAAACTTAAAAAAAAAAATTACTTAAGCTCCCTATGCCTCAAAAACTTGGTTTGGGGACATGACTGGTTGGTAAAGTGCTCACATGGCTTGTATGAGGCCCTGAGTTTGATCCCTAACACCACCAAAAAAGAAACGAGTACTTTTATGGATTTTTTTTGAAAATTTTGCAAGCAGAGAGAAGGGACAGAATGGGCATGTCAGGGCCTGCAAACGAACTTCAGATGCATGTGCCACTCTGCATCTGCTTTATGTGGGTACTGGGGAACTGAGCCCAGGTCGTTAGGCTTTGTTTAGTCAGCTTCACATTGCTGATGAACTTCCAAACAAACACAGTTTATGGAAGGAACGATTTGAAGCTACAGATCCAGGGGAAGTTCCATAATGGTGGAAGAAGCTGGTCCCCTTTTACAAATCCAAGCAGAGAGGAAAAAAAAAACCCACCAGCAGCACCCTAAACAGGCAAGTTTAACAAGCCAGAAACCAGCAACAAGCAGCCAGAGCTCCCCCTGCTCTCTGCATACCTGTGGCTGGGTATCAGATCTGCCTCCAGAGACAACTCCTCCAACAAGGCGGCAGGAGAAGCTTGAATAAAACCTGAGTGTGCTTCAAACTACCACAGTCCGCAGGCACCTTAACTTCTGGGCCATCTCTCTAGCCCGCTTCTATGATTGATAATCACTAAGCTGTATTACAAGTGCTAAATAAAGGCCAGATCATTTAGTTCTTTAAAAAGCTAGCGCCACAATTTAATCACTAAGAACCATTTCATGCCCAGAGTGCCTGCAACTGACTACAAGACAGTTGAGTCATCAGATTATGCCAATCAAACAATACTAAAAGTTCAGCTACCATCTGCTATATCCATTGAAGTGCCTCACCTTTGTAAATGAGACAAATTGTTAATGCTTATAAAACATAAGCAATCAACTTATTACTCCAAATTGGGAATTCTTTCCTAAATTAAAAACCCCACTATTTGAAGTCAAGTTAGCTCACTGGCAATTTATCAATAACTGTCTCAAACCTTTTAGAAAAACACTGAGAGGATTTTAAAATAAAGATGGGGCTAGCCTGAGTACCTGAGTTCAGAACCCCAAGTCCAATGTGAAAACTGGAAGCTGTGGTGGACACTTCCATATTCCTAACACACCAGCAAGATGGGAAGCAGAGACAGGAGAAATTCCTGGAAGCTTGTGGACCAACTAGCTGACAAACAGCAGTGAATGGGAAACAGAATGTCTCAAAAACAAGGTGCCCAACCCTTGAAAATTGTCCTTTAACAACCACACACATGCCAGGGCATGCACGTGCCCACACTCATGTGCACACATCACACACACACTCAAAAAATTTTAAATAAAGGCTCTTCTCTGTCTTAAGTAAGCTCTGTAGATGACAATATGCTGACCGACCTGAGCATAAAAATATAACTACTATTGTTGACAGAAAATATGAAAGCAGCTTGTTTTTTGAATCATTTTACTCTGCTTATAACATAGTCATTTAAATTAGCAGAACTTCTCTCATTAGACAGTGACCTGTCATGCAAGGAAGAATAATGACAGTTTTCATAAAGCTTGAGGACAGAAAGACCACAGTAACAAGGATGGCTGTGACAGTCTCAGCAATAGCGTCAAGGTTTGTAAGTGGGTAGGAGTGAAGGCTGCTCCACAGTTGGCCTGAGACCACTGTTTCCTAAGGAGTAGTTCCTGTAAGTATTACAACATCATGTAACTGCTGTAAATGGAATAGTGTGTCATTTCTGCAGGCTCATTCTGTAAGTTACAGGCAGCTTTTACCAATCTCATTCACCTGTCATAAATGACTGCTGAATCATGATTCCACAAAAGTAGTCCCATAGGGCACTCCAGTAAATTTTACAACCAGTGAAATTCTTGGGTTGAAAAATAAATAGCCACACATAAGAAACCTACACACTGAATTAAACAGAGTCAGTGCTGGGAAATTCCGAAAGAAGCAGAACAGGAAAGATTACTCAAACAGAAGATCCTCATCCTTTTCCTCAGCCAGGAGGTTAGCGGGCTCCATCAGCTCTCCGGAGGCTTTCCGCTGCTCCAAGTCCCTCTCCGTTTTCTCCTTGAGAATCTTCTTCTTCTCCTGTATCTTCTTTAACCTGCAACACAGGGAGAATCCTCTGATGCTCTTTCAGTACCTTGAAGAAAATTTTGTCCGGCTTTGTAGCAAGGATAACACAAAAAACTAGGATGGAACTTAATATTCCCATTAAATTTCAATTTTAATAATTTATAACTTATTTAAAAAATATTTGAGGGCTGAAGAGATGGCTTTGCGGCTAAGGCGTTTGCCTGCAATGCAGAAGGACCAGAGTTGATTCCCCAGTGCCCATATACAGCCAGATGCACAAGAGGGCGCATGTGTCTGGAGTTCATTTGCAGTGGCTTGGAGGCCCTGGTGCACCCATTTTCTCTCTCTCTCTCTCTCTCTCTCTCTCTCTCTCTCTCTCTCTCTCTCTCTCTCTCTCAAATAAATAAATAAATATTTAAAAAAAAAAAGAAAAAAAAATATTTGAGGTAGAGGCTTTACCCCCCTTCATCTCCCTCATGGTAGGAGCTCTGTACTGTGTCCTCTTATAAAGTCTCTAAACCTTAAAAAAAAATTGAGGTAAAATATACTAAGCTAGTAATCTATTTCAGAAACCCTATCTCAGGTTATATAATTAATTTTCAAGCCCATTCCTTAATGAACAGATTTTTTTTGTTGTTTTTTCAAGATAGGGTTTTGCTCTAGCCCAGGCTGGCCTGGAATTCACTATGTAGTCTGAGTGGCCTTGAACTCATGATGATCCTCCTACCTCTGCTTCCTAAGTGCTGAGATTAAAAGCACGCCTGACTAGATTTTGAGTATTAAGAAATTTATAAAATTTTTGTGGCACTACAATCCTGAACATCAATGAAAATAATACTTGATAATATTAAATGTCACAGTCAAAATGCTGCTCAAGAAAATAAGGCCAGTACGGCTTCCCTAAACCAGCTTTAGAAAATCTACCCTTTACTGCCGGGCATGGTGGCACACGAATTTAATCATGGTTTCATTTTAAAGAGAGGCATACCTTTTTAGAGAGCGCATGCTTTATGTGTGTATGTCTCCGTAGCCTTTGACAACCCAGTTGTCCCACTATCTGCAGAGAATGTATCCCAGACCTGCACTGGATGTCTGAAGCCGTGAATAGCTTATGCCTTTCATATACTATACTTTCTTCTACATTGTCCTTTGCACCCAAATTTCATACCCACAGATTAAATCAACTGGATTCAAAATATTGTATATGCAAACTTAACAAAGTTCAATTTATAAATTCAGAACAGTAACAGATTAACAAGTTGTTTTTTTTTTAAAAGAACTTGGACCTATCCTTAAAGGAAACATGGTGTGACTTCTCTTTGGTATATGTGAATTGCCAGCATTGGAGCCATTAATTAACACAGCTCTGCAATACTCCAACAGGCAACAGTCAATCTGAAAACAGATGGCTACTAAGTGACAGCTGGTCATGATGTGCACAGACAAAAGCATGAGTCACCTGGTAGACTGGGACAGTGAGGTCTCATCATGATCTTAGAACAGCATACAACTGAGAACCTCTATATCATTTCTGTAATTTTCCATTTTCACTAAACACTGCAGTTGATCACAGGTAAATCAAAATCACAGAAAGCCAAACTACAGATAAAAGAGGATTACTGTATTTCTTTTGGTTGTTTGGTGATAAAAGATAGGCTATTTGTTTGGGTTTTTCAAAGTAAGGTCTTGCTATAGCTCACAATGATCTGGAACTCACTCTGTATCCCAGGCTGGCCTCAAACCCACAGTGATCCTCCTACCTCTGCCTTCTGACTGCTGGGATTAAAGGTATGCACCGCCATGTCCAGCTATTTACTAATTACAAATTATTAATATATTATATAAAATACTAATTAACTATATCTTTAAAGTAACCCAGATTAGCCAAGTCCACAATCCTCCTGCCTCAGCCTTCCAGGGGCTGGGATGACAAACAAGCACCACCATGACCAGCATGTATTTCTTGCTTTTTATTTATCTGGATAAAATACAATCTGCTTAGTCTAAAAAATATAAGTCAACTCTAAGCCTTGACAATATGGAAAACAAAAACAGATCAGTAAGTGCCCATTTCAACAAACCTATAGAACTCCTCTCGCTCTCTCTCATCCAGCTCTGTGATGATATAAGCAAGGGTACGTTCAATCCGGGGAATGATGACTAGAATTTAAAAAACACATATGTGAGAACTTCAAAGTCCCTTTTCAAAAATTACTAATATTCATTTGTTTAATACTTATTTTTTCTAATTGTAGAACTAAGTACACTTAATGCAAAGAACTTGGAACAGAAACTTACATAAAAAATTGAAATCAATAATATAACTACCCAAAAGTGATTATTATAAATATTTTGATATGTACCATCTATTATCTTGCCTGTATACAGAGAGCATATTAAACCGTAATAGATACAACACTGAATGTACTGTAGGTATAAATGGATAGACAATACTGACCCAACGATATTATCTATGTAGTCATGTTTTTCATATAATGAAATAAAAGAAAATAAATGCAACAAGTTAAATCAAGAATGGCCTAAAGGAAAGGGAATAAAGTTAAGTCTTTAATATATTAAAAAAAGACATATTGTTCCATCACTAGAAGGAACTAAGGAAAACACCGAGGCTTTTGAAGAACAGAATTTCTACTCTTTCCTAACTGCATCAATGACCAGAAATGCAGAAGACATTCTACACACTGTCTTCTGTAACTCCAAGTCACACCCACAGATTCCTCTCCTCTTGACATTTTTTTGTACTGCTTCCTTCACACAGTGTCTCGTCCGTCTCTCAACCTAGAGTCCTGTGCCCGAGTCCTGGCAGTTGCCTAACCAGTGGGAAGGGAGGGACAAGTGAATGAACAAAGTATTTCACAGCAGCTTTGACTCACCATGTTCAATGGCATTTACACGCCTGTTAGTGATCTTGATAGCTTCATCCAATGTAACAAAGGAAGTCTAAGAAAAAAAGAAAAATAAAAAATAAAAGAAAGATTAATAGCAAACACAAAGTCTTCCTTAGATGCCCTGTTCACTTGGCTCCTCTCAGACTGCACTTGTAGAAAATATTGGGGAACCCAAAACACAACTTCTTTTCAGCCTATTTAAAGAAACAGAAAATTCATGTGGGATTTCTATACAGCTAGTAATATTTCCATTCTATTATAATTGGTTTACTTCAGACAAGAAAATAAATCATTCACTAATAACCTAGATATAGATTAGTTGGCCACAAAAGGAAACAAATGACTTTCGTTATATTTGCATTTAACTCTAGTAGCAGAGAGAGTGAAACTGTGACCCATGAGGGGCAGGGACAATCATGCAGAAGCGGTCTCAGAAATGAGATTCCCTAGGCTTGTTTCACACAGGATCACAGGCACAGATGAAAACACAAACTGCAGTATGTGCCAAGGCAGGCCCTGAATGTCCCTCCAGCCTGGCTGCAGGAGCCCCTGCTCCACCGCTGCTCACCTGCAGTGAAGCCAGCTCCACCAGCAGCTCCACTGCCTTGGCATAGTTCCTCTTCAGTTTGGCCAACTGTTCCCCACCTCTGGCTAAACCGGTCAGTTCATAACCTGAAAGAACCAGTCAGACAACATTTGTAATTAGTAAATAATCCCCCATGTAATTTCCAAAAGGGGGATAACTCACAAAAACACCAAACATGGAAAGAAACTCATTAACTTCTATTAAATGCAAACACTGAACACAAATGCCAGCTTCTCTCCCCAGGCTCTGCGGGAACATGCTGCTTACTGAATTAACTTTTCCTTGGGAGATGTGAACAGACACTGACTTACCCACATTGGGCACCACAACAGACCAAGATTCCCCCCAAGACTAGCTTGAACCAACAATTTTATTGGGCTTACTTATAGGAACATGGTGAAGAGCAATTTTTAGGGGCATTGGTGACCTCTGAGCAGCTGCATCACCCAGCACGATAACAACGCCACGTAACTGCATAGATGGAGCGCCCCCCCCTTCAGTTCACCTTCCACCCTTCTCTATACTCTAGCAGCTCCTGGGAAGTGGGTACACAAAGTGAGGGTCTAATAGTCCTCCCTCAGCCCTCCTTCTATCCATCAGGTAACTGCTAGAATAAGCCTGATCTTGTTGAGGGTCTCCTGTAGGTAGTCACAATTGCGATTATTAAGATGGTAATGGCTGTTAATCTCAGAGGACAGCATTCTACAACACTGCTATACAAGGATCCTAGTGAAACTATAACAAGAAACTCCTCTCTCTCTCTCTGTGGTTCGTGTGTGCGCGCGCGCATGTGCGCATGCAAGCATGCTGAGGATGGAGTCCAGGGCCCAGTGCATGCTAGACAAATCACTACATTGAGCTACATTCTAGCTCTATAGAAACTTTTAATCGCTTGCTGGATTAGCTAATGCACCCATGTGGAAACTATACTGCATGATTGCATGATGCTGTTAGTGCAGTGAAGCTATTAACAGGTATATGAACAATACTTAACATTTTGTATGATTTATGGACCATCTCATGAACCAATGAGATATGAGTGCCATGAGAAAGAATATTATTACTTGGAAAAAAGTTAATGACTTTACTTGAGAAGACTTAAAATACTTCCAAATTGGGAGTAAAATAGGTGAGAATTACAACATACCAGGGGTGGACTATAAAAATCTTTAATTCAAGCTCGGCATGATGGCACACACCTTTAGTCCCAGCACTCAGAAGGCAGAGGTAGGAGGATTGACGTGAGTTTGAGGCAACCCTGAGACTACATAGTGAATTCCAGGTCAACCTGGGCTAGAGCGAGACCCTATCTCAAAAAAAAAATTCTAAAATTCAGATTGAATCAAATTTTTGGTTATAATTTATATTCATTGTATAAAAAAATTTATAATTCTATAAAAATCTGCATTCAGATTGTATCATAGAATGTAAAATTTCTACTTTTAAAAGACACAAACTCAGGCTGGAAAGATGGCTCAGCAATTCAAGGCACTTGCTTGAAAAGCCTGGGTTGGATTCCCCAATACCCACATACATAAAGCCAGATGAAAGTGGTACTTGTGTCTAAGAGTTCCTTTGCATTGGTAAGAGGCCCTGACACACCCATACTCTCTCTCAAATAAAAATATTAAAAGTTTTGGGCTGGAGAGATGGCTCAGTGGTTAAGATGCTTGCCTACAAAGCCTAATGACTTGGGTTCAATTCCCCAGTACCTAGATAAAGCCAGATGCACAAAGTGCGCATCTGGAGTTCCTTTGCAATGGCTGGAGGCTCTGGCACACCCATTCTCACTCTCTCCTCTCTTTCTCTGCTTGCAAATAAATAATTTTTTTACGAAAATAGGGCAAGTAGAGCCAAAACACATTTTAACAGAAACACAGACACAGCAGACAACTCAATGCTAAAACAAACTGTTAACACACCCAGCAAGGCTCAGGGATTATTGTGAAGTGGGGCACAAAGACTGAGAGCCACAGGGTGGTAGAAATATCCTCAGGCACAGCCCACACCCCCAGACTGACAGAGGCCCTAATTACAGTGAATAACAGTAACTCTACTGAGGAGGGTCCTCGGGGAAATGGGGATGGGGAAGAGGGAATATAGACTATAACCTATGTAAAAATAAATATTTTTTAAAAATAATAAAATGGTAAATAGTATCTTAAGCCATCCATACTTACTGTCAGTTCCTTCGTGGTAATGTTCAAATACTGGCAAGGTAACACCTGTTACAGGAAGAGAATAAAGATGTACATTAAGATTCACAAACTTGAAATTGGGGGATGGGTTTTGGGTTTGTTTTTTTTAAAGCTGGGATCTGGCTATTCCGAAACACCCTAATAGTCTAGGCTGGCCTTGAACTCACAATCCTCCTGTCAGGCTCCCAAGTGCTGGAGTTGCACACATGCACCACCACACCCAGCTGAGTACTGTGCCAGAATCACTGTTCCTTCAACATTTTTATCAAATTCTCAAAAGTCAAGAGATTAAGTCTGGAATTGTAACTGGTTTCGATGAATGAACTGAAGAACTTGGTTTCTTAAGTGTTCACATCTACTCAAAAGTCAAATGATCTAGAATAATAAGTACCTGGCTGGTAACAGTTTTATCATCCATGAGGCTGTTCTAAGTAGGAGAACTGGATGCAAATGTTCCCAGTCTCAGGTGGTGGTTTAAGCTCCTCTTAGTCCTCAGCTAGTGGAGCCCTGCTAGTGGACCTTGGGGTGGACTGGTTTAGCCCTGGATGCTAAGAGCTCGCTCACTCTTGCTGCTCTCTCTCTACTGCACATGTGTAACACTGTGAGCCAGTTGGTGATGAAACTTCCTTCTGAAACTGTCAGCTCGAATAAAATAAACCCTTTCCTCCCACAAGCTGCTTCTGGTCAGGTGTTCTGTCCCAGGGGTGAGAATATAACTGTTGCACTGGGACATCAAGATGTTGTCAGGTAAGTGACTAATTTAAAATGCCACCTTTTTTCCAACAAGAGTTCTCAAGGGTTGAAATTTACCTGCTACATTGTCTTTCTTTGCTCGAATCTTCACCTGGGCTTTATTTACATTTTGGATAACTGTGGTGCTGCAAGGGGAAAAAACCTTATTTACATTTTTAAAGAAAAGAATCTAAAAAGAGAGAAGAGAGAAAAGAGGAGAGAGAGAGAGAGAGAGAGAGAGAGAGAGAGAGAGAAATCTACAGGGACCCACTGGATAGTTTAAAGGAAACCAAGCGCGAGATGCCACAACTATGCTGTGGTTAATTGTCCTTTGTTCCAGAAAAGAAAAATCCCTGCTGCCAGAGGAGGGCCTCAGAGAGCCTAGAGCCAACGACAGCTAAAACATCAGCCACAGACAACACAGAGTGATCTTCAAATTCGTGGACTGATTGTTTTCAGTCACCTCGTGGCTATGACTTCAGGGGTTCTTATTCTATTAAATTTGGAGAAAACCTTCTAGTTTTGCTGTTTAGCTGGTTAAGCTAGTGTTCACAATCCTTGATCCTAACTTCCTCTGGCTTCATCCAACTCCCCATCTGTTAAGAAAAAATAAAGTGCTTTCCCCTTAACCACCCTAAAACATATACCACTAATTCTCCCTCTATGCATGAAGAGTCAAAGCAACCTACAATCAACAGCATTGGCAAAAAGTAAAGTCTACCACTTAACTGGCCTCATGACCCTGAAGCCGTTAGGCCTCCAGTGCTAAGAAAGCTCCTACTATAAGGAAGCCTGAACAATCCAGGGGTTCCTAACTAGCCATGTAACTTCAGGAAGGCATTCCACTTAGATAAAGAGTAACAATGCTTATCGACCTCACAGGGTTATTAGAGTATCCCTAGAGTAACAGATCAGACCAGCATAACCCACTTGCAAACCACTGTGTATGCTTTGCACAGCATATACTGATATGATATAGCCATAAAGCTCCTGACTTTTTTTTTTTTTTTTTGGTTTTTCAAGGTAGGGTCTCGCTCTAGTCCAGGATGACCTGGAATTCACTATGTAGTCTCAGGTGGCCTTGAACTCACGGCAATCCTCCTACCTCTGCCTCCCGAGTGTTGGGATTAAAGGCATGCGCCACCACGCCCAGCTACCTGACTTTTAAAAAAATATTTTGTTTATTTATTTGAGGGAGAGAGAGAGGCAGATACAGGATGGTCACACCAAGGCCTCCAGCCACTGCAAGTGAATTCCAGATGCATGCGCCACCCTGTGCATTTGGCTTTACATGAGCACTGGGGAACTGAACCTGGGTCCTTAAGCTCTGCAGGCAATCGCCTTAACCACTGACCACTGAGCCATCTCTCCAGGCCCCTGGTTATTTTTAACACCTTGTTCAGTCTTCTTACCTGAAGTCTCCTGCTGTGAACTTGGCTTCCGCCAATGAAAAAGCAGCTTCTCTCATGACTTCACCCATCAACATTTTAGTCTGAAAAAGTATAAACCAACATCAGAGTCAACCAAATTTTTTGTTTTGTTTGGTTTTTCAAGGTAGGGTCTTACTCTAGCCCAGGCTAACCTGGAATTCACTCTGTAGTCTCAGAGTGGCCTGGAACGCACATTGATCCTCCTACCTCTACCTCCCAAGGGCTGGGATTAAAGACATGCATCACCAGGCCCAGCTTTTTTTTTTTAAAGAGAAGGAAAACCAAGTCAAGTGAGCAGAAAACTGGCTTACCAGATATTAAAATTCTGCTAAAATAAGGAAATATATCTGGTATGGAACATGTAAGAAATAAAATAAAGGGGCTGGGGAGACGACTCAATAGTTAAAGATACTTAATTATAAAGCATGCCTGTCCACCTACATGAAGCCACATGCATGCATCTAGAGTTTGTCTGCAGCAGCAAGAAGCCCTGGCGAACTCATACTCACTCACAATCTATCTTTACTCACAAATAAAATTTTTATGAAAAAATAAAAAATCAGAGCATTCAGAAACAAGCCCATGTCTGTGATAATTTCGTACAATCAAAAAACCATTCAATTGTCCATCCATTCACAACACTATAAGGATAAATACCTTACATCATTCCTCCCACACAGAAGCAAAAGGAAGAGAGGGGGGAGGAGGAAGATTCAATAAAAAGTTTTTTGGAAAAACAAAATTATGAACTTAGCTCATAAAGTAACAAAACAACATACTATTTTCCTACCCCTTTTACATCTTGCTAAGGTATATAAAGGCCTAGTGGCTCACACCTGTAATCCAAAGCTGAGACAGGAAATCTTGAGTTCAAGGCCAGCCTGGACTATATAGTAAGAACCTGTCTTTAAAAAAAAAAATGGAAGGAAGGGAAAAAAAGAGGGAATAGGGGAGCTAAACATTATTTGACCAAATTAAAAAAAATCAATCTTTTTTTAAAATTCAAGATTGAGGGCTGGAGAGATGGCTCAGCAGTTAAGGCACTTGCCTCCAGTGCCTAAGGTTCCGGGTTCAATTCCCCAGGACTCACATAAGCCAGACCCACAAGGTAGTGGCCCTGGTGTGCTCTCTCTCTCTCTCTCTCTCTCTCTCTCTCTCTCTCTCTCTCTCTCTCTCTCGCTCTCGCTCTCGCTCTCTCTCTCTGCTAGAAATTGAGTAAGTAAAATATTTTAAAAAATAAAATTCAAGATTGAGGGATGTACTATATCTTAATGGGAAAAGACTTAAGTGTCATGCCATTCATAAATCCTAGGTTCAATCCCAGCACTGCCCAAAAAAAGTCCAGAGATTTCTTTTTCTTTTTTTTCTTTTTTGTTTTTCGAGGTAGGGTGTCACTCTAGCCCAGGCTGACCTGGAATTCACTATGTAGTCTCAGGGAGGCCTTGAACTCATGGTGATCCTCCTACCTCTGCCTCCCCGAGGGCTGGGATTAAAGGCATGTGCCACCATGCCCGGCTTTTTTTTTTAAGTCCAGAGATTTCTAAATCATCCTTTAATTTTAAAATGTACAGAAAATATTTTAGTATTTTACCCATTAACCAGAATAGAGAACATCAAAATAAAAGGAAAGAAAATTTGGCAAGAGAATCAAATCACTAGTAAACATAGAAAACTGTTCAACCTTATAAAAAAATCAAAAATATTACTACAAATTAAAGTCAGATGCCCATATTAGCAAAACAGGTTAACAACAAATGAAAACACTAATAATGCCAGTTAGGACAAATTTAAGAAAACAAGCCCACTCATGCTTCATTTGGTAAGAATATAAATTAGGAGCTGGAGAGATGACATGATAGCTAAAGGCACCTGCTTGCAAAGCCTGCTGGTCAAGTTTGAATTCCCAGCATGTAAAGCCAGATGCTCTTAGCAAGAGTCTCTGGCACACCCATACACACATGCAAATAAATAAATTGAAAAATAAATAAAAGAGTATAAATTATCAATGCTGGTACATATACAAAAAGGATTTTAAAATTTCTTCCTCTTCCCAAAATTATTAAAACTGAACATTCATCAGTAGCAACAGGGTTAAATTCTATTATCTACAATGGACGATAAAATCTATGTGTGTGTATATACTTTTGGCATATACTTTAGAGAGACAAAGTGGGTGGGAGGAACTGAAAGGCCTATTAGTCAAAGTGTCAAGAATACCTTCAAGAAATGAGAGGTGGGGGCTGAAGAGATGGCTTAGTGGCTAAGGCATTTGCCTGCAATGCAGAAGGACCAGAGTTTGATTCTCCGGTGCTCATATACAGCCAGATGCACAAGAGGGCGCATGTGTCTGGAGTTCATTCGCAGTGGCTTGGAGGCCCTGGTGCGCCCATATTCCTTCCCTCCCTCCCTCCCTCTCTCTCTCTCTCTCTCTCTCTCTCTCTCTCAAATAAATAAATAAAATATTTTTTAAAAAAAAAAGAAATGAGAGGTGGGCAGGGCGTGCTGGCACACACCTTAAATCCCAGCACTCTGGAGGCAGAGGCAGAGATAGGAAGATTGCCATGGGTTCAAGGCCACCCTGAAACTACATAGTGAATTCCAGGCCAGCCTGGGCTAGAGCGAGACCCTACCTTAAAAAACAAAAAAGACAAAGTCGGGCTAGAGAGATGGCTCAGCAGTTAAGGTACTTGCCTGCAAAACCTAGCAAACTGAATTTGATTCCCAGCACCCACAAGAACCCAGATTCACAAAGCAGTACATGTATCTGGAGTTTATTTGCAGTAGCTAGAGGCCCTGGAGAGCCCATACTATCTCTGTGTATCTCTCTGCCTGCAAATAAATAAATAAAATATTTTTAAATTTTTATTTGAGAGAAAGTGAGAGAAAAAGAGGCAGAGAGAGAGAGAGAGAGAGAGAGAGAGAGAGAGAGAGAGAGAGAGAGAGAGAGAGAATAGGCACATCAGGACCTCCAGCCACTGCACAGGAACTCCAGACACATGCACCACCTTGTGCATCTGGCTTTATGTGGGTACTGGGGAACTGAACTGAGGTCCTACTTCGCAGGCAAACACCATAACCACTAAGCAATCTCTCCAGCCCCTGAAATATTTTTTAAAAAAAAGAAAAAGTCCCTGCTTTTTGAACTTACATTCTCTAGTAGAAGAAAACATGATGCAGTAGGATGTGCTATCTTTAAAAAAAAAAAAAAAGATACATAGCTGGGTGTGTTGGCACATGCCTTTAATCCCAGCACTCAGCAGGCAGACATGGAAGGATCTCAGAGGCCAGCCTGAGACTACAGAGTGAATTCCAGGTCAGCCTGGGCTAGAGTGAGACCCTGCCTCAAAAGAAAAAGAAATTTAAAAAGTTAGGCAGAAAGAACATTTCAGACAAAAGAAAGTCCCTGGAAAAGGATTTAGCAAGAATAGTCCACATGAGGTAAAAGAGGCATGTATGGTCTAGATCAGATCAAGTGGCAGATGATGGCTTTTATTTAATGAACTATCTGAACTTTAAATCTTTATATGTTTATATGCTAACATTTCTTTACTACTGCATATGAAAATGTTTGCTTTTGAAAGAAGAAAAAGTTAACTAGGGACTAGGAGCTTAGTGTGTGCTAAGCATGTAGTAGGCCAATCTCCAGTACCACTAAGAAAGAAGGGGGGACAGAGGGAGGAGGAAGGAAGGAACCAAGGGACCAAACTTTTCTCCTTAGATATTTATAAAATAAATACTGCTCTAAGCAAAATTTGTTCTACCTCTATTATCTTCTTGAGGATCTGTCGAAATCGAAGAGTTAAGGCATCCGATTTTTTCTTCAGGAGGTTTCGGCCTGTCTGTGCTCCTTTTAAACGAGCCTTCATGATGGTCTGTGCCCTATAACATACACAAACATATATATTTAGGGTCACTGTTTACCAGACACATAAACCACCTCTGTAGCAGTTGCTTCCTCAGTGAAGCAAGACGCTGAGTGTACAGAAGCTGAGAAGCTGCACAAAGGAGCGCTTCCTTTGGTAAATGGGCTGAATGGAAAATAGGGATTTACTTACTTTTTTGATAGCTAGCTTGTATTTTTTACATTTGATTATATTTTATGTTCTGCTAGCAGTATGGCTTTGAAGTGTTTCACAGTCACAGTCAAAACCCTAATATTAGTAAATGTAATAATTTGTAAATGACTGTAGGTAACAAATGGTATGTATAAGACATGTGATATATATAACATTATGTATAAGACTTCAAAGTAAAAAGTTAAACTTACAATGAAGTCTCCTCAATTTTATCTCCCTACCTCACCCCGACACCCAGGCATCATAAAACCAAAGTAAGCACTAGCAGAAATTGACATTTCTGTTCTTATTGCCAATATGCCCCAAATAAAATTTAAGCGTTTGCATAATATAATTTCTTAACAGTGCAGTGTATAACAGGCACAGTGCTTTGGTTAAATGGATATTGATATAATTTCATATGGTCGTGAATAATCAACTGCAAAACATCCGGTATTAGTGAGCGTTTTATTTTTCACTAATTAGATAATGAAATCTTCTCATAAGGCTAAGGCAACTTGGATAATTCTACAGATGGAAGAAACTTTAGACATTAACTTAAAGAGTAGGAAAATGAGGCTAGGAAAACTAAAATGACTTTCTTAGTTACTCAGTGAAGAAAAAGTAGGGCAGGAATTTGAACCAGGTTTCTGACTCCACTGACTTGCCCAAAGCTCAAGCATCGTCTGGACCCTAATGTCCACTGGACACCCCTGCAGATGTCAGCACGAACAGTTCTCCCTGTGGAAGGCCCCCAGGGGAGAGGGCTAATCTAGTGCAGCTGCTTCCACCTCCAGCCCAAGCAAGAGCTATCCACTCCAACGTGTACATTTTCCATTCTGCACTGTTGACACTAAATATCAGAATTAGGGCTCAAAGAGTTGGGTAAATTTTAGGGAAACCTTAGCACTGCAGATTCCAACAAGCTTATAGCATATGGATAAACTGATTGACAAAGCTAAATTTACCAAGCTGGGTGACCTGAGCTGGGCATGGGGCAGTGCCCACCTGTAATCCCAGCACCTGAGAGGCAGAGGCAGGAGAATCACAAGAGAGCGACCTCGCCAAGCACTTCCAGGAATCTAGATTTGCCTGACTTCTGTGCACTCCAAATCTCTTGTGCCTCTGTTGCTTCTACCTTAACTTTGTTTTCTCTCGTAAGGGAAAGAAAACTAAATTCCAAGCATTTATTTATTTGAGGGGGAGGCATACCAGGGCCTCCGCACTTGGCTTTGTGTGGGTTCTGGGGAATCAAACCCCATGCCAGCAGGCCTTGCAAGCAAGCGCCTTTAACCACTGAGCCATCATCTCCCCAGCCCTGAAAACATCTCATAGTGTTGTGGAAATTTCTGGAATAACCCCAACACCAGTATGAGTGGAAAAGAGGAAGCTTTATGCAGATCCAGAGCCAAGATAGCTCTCAAAGGACTGTGGCTCTGAGTTTAATTTTCAGCTTTATTTTATATTGTCTTTCAAGCAGGCAAACGGGGATGGGGTGAGTGCAGTACTCTTTTAGGCAGGCAAGCAGAGGGGAGGTGCAGTCAAGTTATTGTAGTTTGCAGGTGAGGGGGGAAGGGGAGTTAAATTTCACAAACAATTGTTATAGATTATTCAGCCATGGCCAACCTGTCAGTATCATAGGTTTACCAACACTTTTAATTCTTATAACCATGTTAAGGCCGAGTGGCCTCTTAGCCGTTGGGACTTTCCAATTCATGGACTTAAGAGAAGAGACTGGATGTTTTATCATTGATGAAACAACTGTCTATTCTGTTTCAATAGGACAGTACCATAAAGTGGACTGCAGGTGAAATTGAAGTCAGTACTGCATTGTCTAGCTCACAGCTTTATTTTTTTTTAAGTTTTCTAAGGTAAGGAATTCACTATGTATTCTCAGGGTGGCCTCCAACTCAGCATGGTGACCCTCCCAGGTGCTGGGATTAAAGGTGTGTGCCACCACACCCAGCTAACTCACAACTTTTAAAAGCTGCTCAGCCCTATCAAAAAAAAAAAAAAAATGACCTTCAACTACAACAATGACTTTGTTTCCAGTGGAATAAAAAACATATGACTACATGACAAAGAACCTGCTGTCAAGCTTTGGGGAAAACATTTACTTCCTGTATCTGATTTGTCTCTCAATCAGCAAGCTGAGTACCCTCAAACAGCAGTTTTCACGTTTAATAAACCTATCATTTTTCATGTCTAAGCCTGAAGAAGCCCACTTTCGACTCATAAGCTCAAATTTAAAGTTCCAAAGTAAAAACAAAAACATATTAACGTCCTGACCGTTAATTAAGAGCAACCAGACATTAATTAGAACAGTGGAAACAGATTTGATTCAGTGACCACTAACAAAAAGGCAGAGTCCTGAGTCCCACTAACCCTACAGAAATACGAAGCGTCATCAAGAGAACGGAGCGTCGTCAAGAGAACGAGGGAGCAGTCCTCAAGCAGAGCCAGACAAGAGAGAAACTCCAGAGAGCTGGTCAGCACTAGTGTGGTTAGGTCAGGTGTGTCTGCTGAGAATCAGGAAGGTTAGGATCTCATCCACCCACAGAGCTGGGAGACAGAGACCCTACCCTTCTCATGACTACATTTCAAGAAAAGTTCTCTAGTCCTTGAGGCATTTAGGAGTTATACAAGGTACATATTCACAGTTGTAAAGCCCTTTTAAGTAAACACTGAAAGACTGTCAGGGATCTATCAACCAGGTGTTGGCTAGAACAAATATTTAATCCTGGCACCTTTGCATTTTATTTATATCTAAGAAACTGAGTATTAAACCAAAGGGCCTTGCACATGCGAGGCAAGAGTTCTATCACTGAGCATTTTACTCTGCAGCATTTTATTGGAAAGCTGGGGACATCCTAGGGACATAGCTTTAAAATTCTAGAAGCCATGTTGGAATTGAGTGTCTCCTTGAAGAGGTTTAGATGGAACTGGGAGTTTCACAATTACCCCAGGCTAGGCTTGATCCTTATCTAATTCACAGGTCTAGAGAGATGGAGAGATAGCTCAGTGATTAAGGCATTTGCCTGAAAAGCTTAATGACATGGGTTCAATTCCCCAGTACCCACGTAAAGCCAGATGCACAAAGTGGCACATGAATCTGGAGTTCATTTGCGTCAAGTGGAAGCCCTGACATACCCATTCTCTGTCTCTCTTCTCTCTCTCTCTGCTTGCAAGTAAACGAAAACATTTAAAAAAAAAAAAAAAAGGTTGTTCCTACCTAGTGTAATCTGCCATTAGAAAAGGGGGGGGGCTGGGGAGATGGCTCAGCAGTTAAGGCGCTTGACTGCAAAGCCTAACCACCCAGGTTAGATTCCCTAGTAGCCATATAAAGAAGGATGCACACATATCTGGAGTTCGTTTGCAATGGGCCCTGGTGCACCCATTGTCTGTCTGTCTCTGTGTCTTCCTCTGCTTACATTTAAATATTTTTAAAAGAGAAAGTCAGTAGGGTAAAAACTACCTTTTTAAAAAAGGTAAAACATTTTAAAACTCTTTCATTCAAAGCTACACACACCTGGCAGAGACAGACATTTAGACCTGGAGTTTGAATAGAACTGTTTTATGTGTCTTCAGATTCTATGAGGAAAGGGGCAGGAAAGAGAAAAACACAATATATTCCTCTCCCAAAACCGATCCACAAAGGAAAGATGTAAATGTGTAACTGATTTTCTTGTTTCTGTTTGGTTGTTTTCTGATTTTCTTATTCACTGATTAAAAAAGGGGAGAGGAAGAGGAAGGGGGATCCCCAGCTCAACAGTGAAAGGCACCTGCTTACAAAGCCTGTCAGGGTTCAACTTCCCAGCCACCCACAAGAAGTGGCACAAGCTTCTGGTGTTCTGTTGGCAGTGTCAAGAGACCCTGGCCAACTCAAAGACTAATAAATAAGTAAATAAAACGAGGAAGAGGAAGGCAGCACAAATAAAATCAACTGTCCACAGTTGTGCACACTTGAAAAAAAAAACTTTAAAATTGTCTTTACACACTGGACCTACTGAGCTATGTTGTTCCTCCTGACAAAGAGGTCAAGCCCCCGCAAAAGGCAGCCTGCAACTGAGCAGATTCCAAGACATAGGTACAGGGGACACTTTTAAAACAGTTTTTTAATTTTGGATTCTTCGAGGTAGGGTCTCCCTCTAGCCCAGGCTGACCTGGAAGTCACTCTGCAGTCCCAGGCTGGCCTTGAACTCACGGCGATCCTCCCACCTGCAAGAGGCACTGTTTGTGGACGGTCCACGGATTACTAGCCCACGGGCGGGCGGGCGGGAGAGAGAGGTGATGAGAGGAACTAGCCCACGGGCGGGAAGGGAGAGAGGTGATGAGCGGTTCTAGCCCACGGCGGGCGGGAGAGGTGATGAGCGGTTCTAGCAGGGGTGGAAAGGACGCACAGGGCGCCGCAAACACGAGACATCTCCCCGCAACAGGGGACATCTTGGGACGTGACCCCTCTGGCTGGGCGCCCACGCGCCCTCCTCGGTCCCTTGTCCCCTGACTTACATCCGCGAGGGGAAGATCTCGATGCGGTCTTTGCCCGACATCCTGGCCGACGCGGTGCGGGTTCGGGTCCCCGACCGGGCAGGAGCGGCTCCAGCACTGGCCCGCCAGGCTCCCTCCTCCACCGGAGTCAGCTGACTCTGAGGTAGCCGGGACACCCATCCCCACTTCCGCTTCCTGGGACGCCTGGACTGCAGGAATGCCCGGATGTTGAGGCGCGCGCAGGACGGAAGTCCGGTTCGCTTCCCAGGGCCTCTGCGGCTGCGCAGGCGTCCATGTGCTGGAGGAAAGGCCGGGCGAGGCTCGCTCTCCTCTCTTCCGGTTTCCCGTCGTTCGTCACAGCGCCATCTCCCGGTTTACCAAAGCGTCCAGAAAGGATTCATACTTCTGGAACAAGCCAGCCTGGGGTCCTCCGTCTTCTCGAGCCTTCGACTTGGCGTAGAAAAGTCAGTCGAGAGCTCGAAAGCGAGATCCGGGTTCTGGCTAGTGGTCGGAGGACCGAGACTCTATGGTCCGTGGGGAGGAGGGGCCGGCCGGTCTGCGCATGCGCGGTGGCGTCGCATGCGCCGTGGGGCTGGGCGAAGAGCACGCTGAGGGATCCGGCGTCCGGTACCGAGTCAGCTCGCTGCGACCTCGAGAGCCGTAGGCGTGAGAGCCCAGCGCGGGATCACTGACGGGCCTCAGGTGACGGTCCCCGCGGCCCGGGATCCCCGGGGGTCGGGAGGGTGGGGGTGGGCGGGGGGCCCGGTCGACGACCCTCCCCGCCCCGGCCCCGCCGCCCCGGCGCCAGAACGCCCTTCTTCCTTTCTCCGCCCGCCACGCCGGGGCAGTCGAAGCCGGACCCCTGCGCTCTTCTCCCAGAGTTCATTAATCTATCATCACCCCCTCCCCGAATTTAAATAATCACTTCCGAGGGGCTGGTTAGTGTCAGCGTCCCGGGAGAAGGCGTAACTAAAAAGTCTTGATTCCTCTCTCCCGATTGTTATTCAAAGAAGAAAAACCAAAAACTTCCAAAGTTTGAGAGTTAAATTTCAGTTCCTTTCCTCAGTTCATCTGGTGGCGAAAGACAGTCGTTGTTTCTCAAAAAACTGTGATTGTAAGAAACAGATCTGCTGGTAAAGCTCGGGGCTAAACTAGAGTTTTCCAGCCCATGGGCCATCGTCTGACTTTGAGGTGGGGCTTCTTGGTGGCCAGGATGAAGTCGGAATTACTAATAAGGAAAGGGTTTTTGAAGTTATCTTGGAATTCTAGCTTTTAAAAGATGAAAGTGGTTTTTGTTTTTTAACCTATGAAAGAGTGGGTTTAGCGGTGTTCACCTGCCTGTTAGTGGGACTATTAAGGGAAAAGGAAAGGCGAAGTAGGGACTCTTGATCTGAGGCCAGCCTGGGCAGCGCAGTCAGCCTCCCAGAGAGAGAAGTGCTTGGGTGGATGTCTGTAGCACCTCCTCGCTCACCTGCTGGTTGGTGTTTTCATAGCACCTTCTATGACAGCCTCTCCAGTGTCCCGCTCCATCTATCCTTAATTCCCTAAGCAGGACTTTTATCTGTTCAGAAGATTTAGTTACCAAATGGACACAGTACCTCCTTTGTCATGAAATGTGTTTGTGTAGAATATGACACTGTTTTCACCTGTGTTTCATTTGGTACATAGCACAAGAATTCAAGGAGGCTAGCTTTCCCAGTTAGTAGGAAAACAGAGATTGAACCAAGTCCAGGGCTTTTCCCCAAAGTTCACAAGTGATTTGCCTGACATGATACTTGTTGAAAGTCCCCATGCTTTAAAAATTATAGAAAGGGCTGAGTAAATACCTGGTATGGCTGCTGTTTCCCTGACAGGGGAAAAACAAATTTTTATTTTTAAGTTACTAGCATTTCATAAGGTAACATATTCAAAGTCTATTTACCAATACATTAAAAGTTTGTGTTGGGAATTTTTTTTTGTAGTTACTAGCTGCTTCCTAGCTTTAATGGGAATAAAATACCATTAGCAGTAGTCCATTATCTACTTCATAATTTGTCTTCTAAAGAAGCCATATTTCTATTGAAAGTCTTCTTTTAGTTTTCATGTACAAGTACTCTAAACATAGATACTTGGGGGAAAAAAAATAAACCCTATTCAGACAAGCACCCGTCAGCTGTTTCCTAATGGGTAATTCTGGCCATTGAGTGTCCCCTTTCCTTTGTGTACTAAAGCCCTATTTTGTCAAGTGACCAAAAAAAAAAAAAATACATCTCTGCCTCATTTGCTTTTGGTAGTGAAATGATACTTTTAGTATTTTGCTAATAGTAATAATAGTTTGGACTCATTTAAGGTATATTCTCCCAATACTGAATAAAAATATTGTTACCTTTTGTTGGTGTAAGACATTTCTAATTGTAACATTTATTAATAATAAATCCTGACTTATAAGAGCATAGGCTCTGGATTCAAATTTCACAAATTAATATCCTGACTTTGATCATATATCATTATGTGAAGGAACAAGTTGTTCAACCCTTGCCTCTGTTTCTTCATCTATTAAATGAGGAGAGTAAGGAAGAAGGTGGTATCTCAAAGAGCTAGGCAGTGGCCAGGTCACATATTGGACCTTGTACATGGAAACATGTATGAATCCCACATGTATTTATCTTTCCAGTGGGCAGGGGTATTTGTGGGTTTCAGGGAATACCATGCTACAGCACAACTCTGGTGTTCTGCATGCCGGGCTTAGATGGTCTATTTCTTTTGTTGTTTTTTGAGACAAGGTCTTACTCTAAACTAGGCTAACCTGGAACTCACTCTTAACTCAGACTGGCCTTGAACTCATGGCCATCCTCCTGCCTCAGATATGAGACACCTTGCCCAGCTATAGGTCACATTCAAAAGCCAAGTATTGATGCCTTATTTCCAAGCTAGCAAGAAAATATAAGTGGATTTTCACAAATTTTTTTCTCTTAAAAAAATGTTTGCGGGCTGGAGAGATGGCTCAGAGGTTAAGACACTTGCCTCCAGTGTCTGAGGCCCCGTGTTCAATTCCCCAGGTCCCACATGGGCCAGACTCACAAGGTGGTGGCCATGGTGTGCTCTCTCTCCCTCTCTCTCTCTCTCTCTCTCTCTCTCTCTCTCTCTCTCTCTCTCTCTCTCTCTCCTTGAAAAAAAAAAATGTTTGCAAGGAGAAAGCAAGAATGAATGGCACACCAGGGCCTCTTGCCTATTATAAACAATCTACAGGTATATTCTGCCATCTTGTGCATCTGTCTTTATGTGGGTCTGGGGAGTCAGACCTTAGCTGTGAGGCTTTACAAGCAAGTGCCTTTAACTGCTGAACCATCTCCCTAGACCCAAGTTTTTACAAGTCTTTCTTAGGCCTTTAGGTCCTATCACTGCCTGTCTTCTGAACTCTTGACAACAGTAAGCAAGTTAAGATTAATGGGAAAACAAAGTCATCTCCACAATTAGTTTAAGAGCTTTTTTAAAATCCATAGTATGGGGCTGGAGAGATGGCTCTGTGGTTAAGGTGCTTACCTACAAAGCCTAACAGCCTGGGTTTGATTCCCCAGTACCACGTAAAGCCAGATGCACAAGATGGTACATGTATCTGGAGTTGGACTGCAATAGCTAGAGGCCCTGGCACACCCATTCTATCTGCCTCTCTTAAATAACTAACTAAATAAAATGCTTTTTAAATACACAGTATGTTTTCTAGCTTATGGATCACAAAGGGGTAGTGCTAAATCAGTTTGATTGGATCAAAGGGAGTAATTTTAATATCTTGATCACATGGAGGTAAGAGAAAGTTTAAGTCTATGAAGATTTATAAAGCTATTCTAAAGATCATACATATCTATTAAAAATAAAAATAGAGCGGCTAGCACATAGCTTATTGGTGACGTGCTAAAGCCTAGCAACTTTGAATTAAAAAATTAAGGTTCATTGATTTTATTTTTTTTAAGTTTTACTTCACTGATAATGTAATATGTAATTTTGGCTATAAGTGATAACAGACTGAGGATACATCTTATACAAGGCAAAGTATGAACACTTGCTTCACGTGCAACTAGGAACTCAGTTCAATCCCCAGCACCACCAAGGAAAAAGAAAAGATTGTCTATAACTTACGTATTTTGGTTAAGCTTTTGGTTATCAGAAGTTCCTTGGTGGGGCTGGCGTGATGGCTCAGAGGTTAAAGGTGCTTGCTTGCAAAGCCTGCTAGCCCTGGTTCCCAGTACCTATGTCAACCCAGATAGAGGCACAAAGTGGCACATGTGTCTGGAGTTGTCTATAGGGCAAAAGGCCCATATTCATTCATTCATTCATTCTCATTCTCTCTCTCTCTTTCTCTTTCTCTCTCATACACACACACACACACACACACAAGTAAATATTTTTTTTAAAAAGATCTTTCCTTTACAAACTGTGTTTTTTATAGTATATGCTGACTTGGAGAGTGACTTGTTAGTAGGTAATATAAATTATAATACTCATAATAGTAGTAGAGGATGTCAACTTATTGTGTTTTGTTTTTTCCTCTTATGTTTTAAAACAGTATCTTATTTAATTTTTTTTTCCATCCTCAAAAGTTGATCCTCCTGGTTTAACTTCCAGGGTGTTGGGATTACAGGTATGCAATACCACCAACGCCCTAGTAGTAAAATGGTATTTTCCTCTTGAGGATTCCTTTAATCCTTGGATCCCATGGTACTTTATAGGTGGTCATTATTTTTTATGATTGCTCCAAAAGTGATGGCAGAGAATCACTTAGGCAAAATAAAAACTCAAGCTTGGTTCCTAGAGAGCCATCCATTAAGTTTAAAGAGGTGGATAACTTACTAGTTGTAGTGTGTTTTTTTTTTTTTCCTTTTCTTTCAAGGGGTATAAAATTGACATTTATTTTAACCTTAACTAAGCACTTGATTCTTGTTTAAATTGCAGGATGCCGGGTCTAAGTTGTAGATTTTATCAACACAAGTTTCCTGAAGTAGAAGATGTAGTGATGGTAAATGTCAGGTCCATTGCAGAAATGGGGGCTTATGTCAGCTTATTGGAATATAACAACATTGAAGGCATGATTCTACTTAGTGAATTATCCAGAAGACGTATCCGTTCTATAAACAAACTCATCCGAATTGGCAGAAATGAGTGTGTAGTTGTCATTAGAGTGGACAAAGAAAAAGGTGAGAAAACTATCTAAAAATTCACATTTTTAAATGGTTTGTTAAAAAAGGGTGTTTACTGTAATTAAACTTTGATTTTTTGAGGTAGGGTCTCGCTGTAGTCCAGGCTGACCTGGAATTCACTATGTAGTCTCAGGGTGGCCTTGAACTCATGGCAATCCTCCTACCTCTGCCTCCCAAATTCTGGGATTAAAGGCATGCGCCACCACGCCCGGCTAAACTTATTTTTAATATTTTTATTTATTTGCAAGCAGAGAGGGAGAATGGCCATGCTGCAAACAAACTCCAGATGCATGCGCCACTGCATCTGGCTTTATGTGTGAATCGAACCTGGGGTTAATAGATTTTGCAGGCAAGCACCTTAACTGCTGAGCCATCTCTCCCAGCTGTAGTTAAACTTCTTTACTTAAATTCTTTGACATGCAAAATTACTAGAGAAGATGCCTATTAGTCATCAGCAAGACCTCATTAGGGTATCATTTGTACATCCCAGATAAATATTTGCAGGTCAAATAACTTATATATTCTGCCTTCACCCCCAGTATTTATGAGGATTGTTAATTGATTCATGATAACCAAATTCAGAAGAGAAAAAAATACAGTTAAATGAACAAGAGTACTAATTCGCTCATTTACATATTAGGCTTGACTGTCAGATACCTTTTTGATAATTTAAAGCTAAGCAATAAGCCTATTGGGTGAATGTGGAAATGAAGCAAAAGTAAATAGGTCTTAGGAATATTTTATATAAGCTTTGAAAAAGCAATTATTTTGTATGTACACACCTGAAACCTAATATGTCTCTGTTAATTAGTATTTGTGTCCCCTGGATCCTACAACATCTCTGACTCCATGTCTGATATTAGCACCATTGTAAAAACATTCTCTCCTAAACAGTGTCCAATACTATTACGTATCTTTTAGCTTCAGCAGTTTTACTGTAATTCATTAAGAGTTGTGTTAGTTTTCTTGTTGCTGTGATAGAATAGCTCACAGGTCAATTAGCTGGTGAACGAACCAGTGATCAGTGAGGAGAGGCACTGCCTCAAACAAGGTGGAAGTCAAGGACTGACACCCGAAGCTACCCACTGGTCTTCACGTGTGGATGCCTCTACTCATAAAAAATCATATATATATATATATATATATATATATATACATATATATATGTATAATATTTAAGATGAATCACAGACTTAAGTATAAAATCTGAAACTAACATTAGAAGAAAGCAAGAATAAATCTTTTTCACAAAGAATGATCTGAGAAATGAAAAATTAGACTTGACTAATATTAAAAACTTAGGTTCTTTGGGAAATACTGTTAAGAGAATAAATATAAAAGGAATAAAATACCTGTATCTGAGCCATTCATTTAAAAATAAGTAAAGGGCTTATCTGCTAAAGACAGTTGCTTGCAAAGCCTGCCAGCCCAGGTTTCTATTCCCCAGCCACCACATAAGGCTGGGCAAACAGGGTCTCTTGCTACTGCAATCTAAAAATGAACAAAAAGTGTGAATAGACAGCACTGTAGAAAAAGTGGATGGCAAATAAGCGCATGAAAAGGTGTTTAGCATCATTTGTTACAAGGAAAATTCAAGTTAATTATCCTGGCTTGTATCCCTCATTACCTCCCTCCCACCTCAAAAAGTAAAAAATAAAATAAAAATCCAAGCATGGAGTGGCATACACTTGTAATCCAAGCTACTTGGAAGATGGAGGTAAAATTGCTTGTGGCTAGCACATATTTTATAGTAAAATATAAGAAAAATCATTTTAACAAATGCATTAAAGCATTTAACACAGCTTAGTACCCATTCGTAATAGTTGGTATGCTGGACATAGATATTTCCTTAATCTCACAAACATCTAGAAAAAGGCAATTGACATTTTTCTCCACTATGGAGAATGGGGCAAGGATATGCACTTATCACTGTTACCAGTTAGGACTGGAGTCCTTACAAGGCAGAATAATGGTGTCTGCTGTGTTCTTGCTCTTTGACAAGTTTCTTCAGATCAAAGATTTAGGTAGGGTCTCTGAGAAAAGTATTGTGCAGGATTGTTTTCAGGTCCCATGACATGCTTAAGCATCTGTTGTCATTTTGGCACAGTTATCACTTAGTAGTTGGCAATTTTTAATATTACTCCTATTAACAATGCTCTATTAACAATCGCCTTTTTAAAAATTTATTTCCATATGGTGTGTGACAGTCTCTTGCCACTGTAATCAAATGCCCATCTGGCTTTATGTGGGTGGCTGGGGAATTGAATGAACCCCGGCCAGCAGGCTTTGCAAGCAAGCACTTTGAACTGCTAAGCCATCTCCGAACAACTCTGTTCTTAAGAATAAAAAGTCTCATGTGTAAAGGCTGTCCTTGAACTCTTGATTCTCCTGCCCACAGCTTCTGAGTGCTGGGATTGCAAGCGTGCCCTACCACATTGGGCTTAAGGATAGCCTCTCAATCAAATTATAGCAAATTCTTACTCTACAGAGACATAGAGAAAGGCATTTGACTACAATCTTTTTTAAAGATTTTTTTTAAATCTCCCTTGGTTTTGTGTTTACACATTAGAAAAATGTAATGTGTATTATACTTTGAAAATAGTTATCAGTAAAATTTCTCTTTAATAAAATCATTTTAGTAATTGGTAAATTTCATGGTAGCATTGAAAATTACTAAATACCTGCAACATAATGAGAGAATATATAAAATGTCTAATAATAAAAATGAATTTATGAGATTAAATCACAATTTCTCATCTTTTATTATGGCAGTATCATGTTTATTTGATATGATTTTATTGGGAATAACTATAAACTTGGGGCAAACATAATTTGGTTATAATTACAGTAGCTCTCTCTCATGTGAGCAGATAAAATTTCTTTCAAAATATTCTTATACAGGATATATTGATTTGTCAAAAAGAAGAGTTTCTCCAGAAGAAGCAATCAAATGTGAAGACAAATTCACAAAATCCAAAACTGTAAGTTGATTTTTTTTCAGTCATATTCATCCACTATATGTGTGTAATAAATAGTATTTGTCATTCCTTGCAGGAGAAAAAAAAAGACTATGTAATTTGAATATTTGAATTCAAAAAAATAAACTTTAGGGTTTTGTTTGGTTAGTTGGGTTTTTTTGTTGTTGTTTTGGTTTGGTTTTTTTGTTTTGGTTTTTTTGAGGTAGGGTCTTACTCTAGCCCAGGCTGACCTGGAACTCACTCTGTAGTCTCAGGCTGGCCTCAAACTCACAGCAATCCCACTACCTTGGCCTCCCAAGTGCTGGGATTAAAGGCATGCACCAGTACTCCCTGCTAACTTTAGTATTTTCTGTGATCTAATATATTTTTATTTATTTGAGAGAGAGAAGCACCAGGGCTGCAAACAAACTCCAGATGCATGCATCACTTTGGGTATCTGGCTTCGTGTGGGTACTGGAGAATCAAACCTGAGCTGGTAGGCTTTGCAAACAGCATCTTTAGCAGCTGAGCTACGTCCCCAGCCCATGATCTAATATTTTAAAATCAGTGCTAGAAGTTAATGTTTTGAGGCCACTTAAGGTTAAATTAACTATGGGTGATTTCAGATAGCTTCTTATGTATCAATCTCTACTTCACTGCTGAAAATTGATCCCAGGACCTCACAGTCACTGAGCTACACCCCAGCTTAGGTCCTCAATTCTTTTCTTTTTTTTTTTTTTTTTTTTTTTTTTTTTTTTTTTTTTTTTTTTTTTTTTTTTTTTTTTTTTTTTTTTTTTTTTTTTTTTTTTTTTTTTTTTTTTTTTTTTTTTTTTTTTTTTTTTTTTTTTTTTTTTTTTTTTTTTTTTTTTTTTTTGGTTTTGTTTTCTTTTGTTTGTTTGTTTGTTTTGTTGTTTGTTTTATTTTGGTTTGGTTTTTTGAGGTAGGGTCTTGCTCTAGTCCAGGCTGACCTGGAATTCACTATGTAGTCTCAGGGTGGCCTCGAACTCATGGCAATCCTACCTCTGCCTCCCGAGTGCTGGGATTAAAGGCGTGTGCCACCACACCTGGCTAGGTCCTCAATTCTTAATGGTATTGTTTCTAGTTTATTTGCCCTTTGCTAATGAGTTTTGTTCTTTACTAACATGTGTGTTCCTGTCCTCAAGGTAAAACAGCAAGAAAATATATGACTAATTTTTTTTTAATTCCCTTGATTTTGTGTTTACACATTAGATATAATGTACATTATACTTTGGAAATAGTTATCAGTAAAATTTCTCTTTAATAAAATCAGGCTTTCAGAATTTAGTCTTTGAACTAATGGCTTTGGTATCATTGACTACTTATTACAAATACAAAATTCTAAGTTGGGCATAGTGGTATACACCTGTAATGCTAGGAAGATCATAAGTTCATGGCCAGCTTGACATATCATGACCATGTCTCAATAAAACATTGGACTGGAGATAAAGTTCAGAAGTGGAGCATTTGCTGAGCATGCGTAAGGCCCCAGTCTGATCCTCGGCGCTGCAAATGAGAGAAATGTACGGCTTTGGTACCACTGCAGTTGTGAGGCACCACTCTTGTATTCTGTTTTGTTTCTGACTCCTTAGGTACTGATAAATAAGTATTTGCCTAGCACAATAATGTGCATCTAAAGTCCCAGCTATGTGGGAGGCTGAGACAAGAGGATTGCTTAAGTGCAGCAGTTATAGGCCAGCCTGGGCAACAGCAAAACTGTCTCAAAAAATAAAATGTCACAAAATTATAAAATGAAGCAGCCCATTTAGGACCCTTTTTCACTTAATTTTGATATGTAATTTAAAACCAACATTTAAAATACTTCCTCTGTTCTTTAAGTCCTGTATTATTTTGAGAAGGGTTAGAAAGAGTTTGACATGTAGGTGAAATTGAAGTATAATTGTTAAAATGATAACAGAACAAAAGAGATGTTAAAATCTAGCCTGGTGTTGGAGGAGGCTGAGCTAGAAGGATCAACATGAGTTTAAGGCCAGCCTGAGCCACAGAGTCAGTTCCAAATGATCCCAGGCTAGAGTGAGACTGCCTTCCAACTACCCTTATCCCCAAAAAGAGGAAAGAAATTCTGAAGTCTCAGTGTTCTTTATTCTTAGTACTTTTCTCCTTAACGTGTGCTTATATATTTGATCCATACGAGAGCTCTCCGAAATACAGAGAGATATTAAATGTCTCCCTGTCACAAATGAGGAAACATAGCCGGAAGTGGTAATTTGTTCCATTGTCAAGACCTGATTCTGGTGTGAAGACTAAATCTGTAATATTCCAGTTATTATGCCCACTTGAGTTAGTTAACATGAGGAAGGGAACATTTCTTTATGAAAAAAGAACTTTCCTTATTAAGGAATTACCTACTACTATCTACTAAAGTGTAAAAATAATTGTTTTGTCTTGTTTTGGAATTGTTGAGCTCTTCATTCTGTTCATAGGTTTATAGTATTCTTCGCCATGTTGCTGAGGTGTTAGAATACACCAAGGACGAGCAGCTGGAAAGCCTGTTCCAGAGGACTGCCTGGGTGTTTGATGACAAGTACAAGAGACCTGGATATGGTGCCTACGATGCATTTAAGCATGCTGTCTCGTAAGAACACCTTGATTCTGCCTTGTTAGCTCAGCTGTAGGGTCTAGCTCACACATCAGTGGCTAACAGTCACACAATATCCTTGTATTGAATCCTTATCAGGTTTGGGTTAAAAAAATATTTCAATAGAAAAAGTCCATGGGTGTGGGCTAATCCTATATGGTCAAGCGTGTGTAGTTTCATGTGGCATTTATATAGGCTCATGATTTTTAATTAACACTATTTCCTTGGACATTTTCATTTTCTAGTTTTGTTACTCTCCTAGATAATTTCAGTCTCATCCAAAACTGTAACTTCTTTACTTGAATTACTTTCACATTCTACCCAAGCTGTATTAGTTTTCCATGTGACTTCATTCTGGTCCTTTTTTATCACCAGGATTTTCTCAGCTTCTAAGACTTTTTAATTCACACTTTCTGATCTGTCACCACACTCACCTGTCCTTCCAGCACCTGCATAGTCCTACTGTATTTCTTAAATTTTTATGGATTAGGCTCAATCTAAATCTGTTTTTCTCTCTTTTCTCTTTCATTCTTTTCTGACTTTCTTATTTGGCATGGAAATAACCATGCACCATCATTTCAATAACTTTCTTGCCAAGGTTATGAGCTGTTTGGTGTTTGTTTGTTTGTTTGTTTGTTTGTTTGTTGAGGTGAGGTCTCACTCTAGCTGAGGTAGCCTCAGGGTGACCTTAAGTTTATAGTGGTCCTCCTACCTCCACCTCCCAAATCCTGGGATTAAAGTTGTGCCCAATCACATTCTAGAAATGAACTTGTTGGGTCATAGGATTGATTTTATATATCTGTACACATATACAAATGGATCAGATGAAATGGTGCTTTCTTCATGAAACCCTTCCTGACCCCATTAGCTGGAAACAATACTGTCCTGTCTGATGCCCATGGATATATTGTATTTTCACAAAATTTTCCAAACATTTATTTGTTCCTAGCTAGATCATTAAGTTCCTTGAAAATAGAGAATGATAATTACATGGAAATGCTTGTTAATTAATTATAGTAGATGTTACTTATAATAGGGAGTGTGAAATTGCTTATTTTAGCCAGATTTCTAAAATTTTTCTTTCAATAATCAGTTGAATATGTTGTTTGTCAGATACTGCTAAATGCTTTACTTACATTGTCTCATTTAATACTTGTAACAGTCCTGTGGAATATGCTATTTTCACCTCAATTTATACATTTGGGAATTGAAGTTTAGAGAGGGACAAAGGTACGTGGTTAAAATTGTGTGCTAAACGAAGGTCTGAACTCTCTTTCTGAAGCTTCAACCAGTTTTGTTTAGTTATGCTCATTATTCTTTGCTGTAGTATGCTTGGTTTTAGAGTTATCAGTAATATAATCTTGATCTTTTGTGTTTTTCCACCCCTTAAATCAGCGACCCATCTATTTTGGATAGTTTAGATTTGAATGAAGATGAACGTGAAGTACTAATTAACAATATTAATAGGCGTTTGACCCCACAAGCTGTCAAAATTCGAGCAGGTAAATATCTTTTTAAATGATTTTTAGAATATTTTATATTCACCGTAAAAGATGTTAAGTAATGACACTTCCAAGGCATAGATTGCAACAAATGTAGATTTTTTGCTAAATATTAATCTTTCATAACAAAGTTTGGAGTTGATTGGTTCTTAGAATCAAACCAGGGCTTCATAGATGCTGTATGAATGCTCATCATAGTACCATACCCCAGCCCAAGAAATCATTCTTGCTTCTACAGAATCATTATAAAATGTATATTTTAACACAAGTATTTGAATTCAACTAACCTTAATTTAGCCTTTAAAATTTTTTTTAATTGTTTTGTTTTAGACTATAAGTTCAGGGTTCTTCTGTGTCGGTCTCTCAAAACTGGAATTACAGGCATGCACCACTATGCCTGGCTTAAATGTTTTGTTTTTTAAAAAAAATGGATCCATACAAGCATAGTGTTTTCTGATTGTCTTTTTTTTTTTTTCTTTTTTTACGTCTTGGGTATTCTTCCATGGATATCATAGGAATCTTCTCATTCTTTTTGACAGCTAGATAATAATCCATAGAATAAATAAAATGTAACACAAACTAGTTCCCTCTTGAACTCTTAAATTTTGTCAGCTTTTGAATTTTTATGCTTTCAGATATTGAAGTAGCTTGCTATGGTTATGAAGGCATTGATGCTGTGAAAGAAGCCCTGAGAGCAGGGTTGAATTGTTCTACAGAAACCATGCCCATCAAGGTGAGTCGTCTATTTTCTCCCATCCTGCAGAATAACCACCTCAACACACCAGGACCTTGGGTGGGTAGGTGGGTACTAGCAACAAAGCCATTGAGGTATATTTTGATCTTCTTTTCTCCCCCCCCCCCCAATTAAATTGATTAGGGAATATGGTTCAGTGATAAAGTACTTGCTTAGCATGTTTGGGGCCCAGGGTTTAATCCTCAAGAAAAGAACCATCATGTCTCATAGTAAATGGATTTTTTGCTCTCAAAATTGAGCAGTAGCTCTTTGGTGATACTTTTGATAGACATTTGCGACTATGGTGGCTTTTTATTGTTAGTGCTGCTGTTGTCACATTGGCTGGGAAGTCCTATTGTGAGCATGCTGGTGATATTAAATCTACAGTAAAGACTTGCAGTGGCTGAAATGCTCATAGCTCCCTAAAAGGGGTGACATTCTTTCATCAGCATACTTACAACTTTACTAAGTTAGGTCTAGACCTCACATTAACAATAAACTGGCTGACTGTTACTCAGAATCTCTTAGAAGGATTTCTCCAATCAATTAAGAGACATTACTCATTATGTTGATGATGACTAATTTCTTCATGTTGTAAGGACTGTGTATATGCTGGATTTAGGTCATTACATCAGTTTAAATATTGCTTATTAACAAATGATCTATAGATTAGGAGTTGAGTTGGGGTAATTTGTTAATAGATTAATAATTCTTGAACAAATTCGTTTTTGGGGGGGGATTGTTTTGTTTTTTTCAAAGCAGTGACTCTGGGTTGGCCTGGGATTCACTCCATAACCCAGGCTAACCTTGAACTGGTGGTCGTCCTCCCTCAGCTCTCTAGCACTGAGTTTAAAGGCATACACCACCACATCCAGTTTGAACATTTTAGTTCTATAGATAAATCATGACTAAATTGTTCTCTCTCCTCTAGATTAATCTAATAGCACCTCCTCGGTATGTGATGACAACCACCACCCTGGAGAGAACCGAAGGCCTCTCTGTCCTCAATCAAGCTATGGCTGTCATCAAAGAAAAGATTGAGGAAAAGAGGGGCGTGTTCAATGTTCAAATGGAGGTGAGATTAGTGTCTTCATTTTTTTACTTTATTCTTAAAGCTTTGAAGAAACTTAAAAACTGGTCACTTTTAAAACATCCGATATAAAGCCCCCTGAAAAAATAGGATCAAGTTTAAGTTTAGGATTACACATTGACTAAGTATAAAATGATCATTGACTGAGAGGATTCCTAGGTACATAACTGTTGGCACTGGAATGTTATATTGGATGATGGACTTACAGGGGGAGACAAAGACAAAGGCAGGAGGGCATCATAAGGTCAGGGCAGCCTGGTCTACAGAAAAGACTCTGAAGAAAACAAAATTTATCTCAGTATGAATAGAACCTGAGCCAGGCTTAATGGTGCACTCCTTTAATCTCAGCATTCGGGAGGCAGAGGTAAGAGGATTGCTATGAGTTCAAGGCCACCCTGAGACTACAGAGTGAGTTCTAGGTCAGCCTGGGCTAGACAGAGACCCTACCTCAGGGGGGGGGAAAAAAAAGCCTAATGTCTATGTGTATATCTTATGTTTATATGTATATATGATGATTCATTGTCTGGGAACAAATGTTAATTTATTTTGAGCCCAGAAGATGCATTTTTTGGTAGGACATTTATCATCTTGACAATTACAACCACTACAGTTATTTCATATATTTTCAGTTTTAGCTTATAAGAATAGCAGATAATATTGTTCTGTTTTAATATGCTCATTTTTCCTGCACTGTCTTATAAATTTCTTATATTTTTCAGTTAATAAAGTTTATTAGTGATGAGTCAGTGCTCAAAGATGAACAGGTGTTACTGAATTAAGTTCTTAGCTTTAAAACAGTTAAAATTGAGGGCTGAGGGAGCTAGTTAAGCAGGTTTGCCTCTTAAAGCATGAGGACCATTTTTTGGGACCAGAGACTCAATTTCAACTCCCTACTACCACATAAAAAGCTGGGTGTGTCCACACACATCTGTAACACCAGTCCACAGAGGTGGAAACAAGAGAATCACAGGCACAGATTAAGGGACAGACTCCACCTCAAGCAAAGTAATAAAGAAAGGCACCCAACATTCTCCTCTGGCCCCCACATGCAGGCACATTGGAGGGCACATCCATACACACAGTGCATATCACACATACCACACACATGCCAATAAAAAAAAGTTAAAATTCAAGCACTAGGCAATAATAGTATTGAACGTCTGATACATTGTTTAACTACTTTGAAATTATGCCTCTTCCACAGCCCAAAGTGGTCACAGATACAGATGAAACTGAACTTGCAAGACAGCTGGAAAGGCTTGAGAGAGAAAATGCAGAAGTGGATGGAGATGATGATGCAGAAGAAATGGAAGCCAAAGCTGAAGATTAACTTGTGGGAAACAGTCCAGTTTAAGGAACAGGAAGCAGCCCTTCCTGACTGGAAACCCTAGACTTAAAGTTTTCCAGTATTGAAAACTTCAAAGCTGAAGATTTTTTTATTTCCAAGTATTTAAGTATTCAACAGACTAGAACATGCAGTGCCCTCCTAGATATCATCCGTTTTCATATGGAAGCTCAAACACATCAAGCATTTTTAAGGGAGAGGCTTGATCTGACCAAAAACAAATTTGTAAGAACAATTCTAGAATTGGGCTTATGATTTCCATTTCTGATGTCTCCAGATTGGCTCCCTTTGTAATTCAGGGCCTCCATGAGATTTGCCAGGAGCACCCAAAACAATTCCAGTCTTTCTATATAAAATGTAATCAAGTAAACATCAAATAAATTTCTGGGATCTTTAACTATAGGTTTCTTCCTTCTTGTCACCAGTTGAAAGCATTCCGAATGCTAAGACCTTGTGTTATCTTTATAGTTTAGTCAGAGAAGTATATGGACAAGTGATTAAAGGATCTATTCAACAGACCCTTTCAAAAGAAGAGTTTAGAGAAAATAATCTTAAATGTAACTGGCCCTTAATGGGGGAAAGCCTTAAAATGCAATTAAAGAATTACATTGTTATGTGCCTTTTATCTATTTGAGGCTGGTGTGAGGTATGAGAGAATTTATCACACTTGGGTATTGTTAGTGTACTGAATTAATTGAATTATAATTCAGAATAATAGATAATAGTCACCAAATTGAGTAGCATCATCCAACTCTTAGGGGGCTTTTTTCCCCTTTATCTGCCTGGTGTCAGCAAATCTTCAGTACTTTTATAGCCGAACAAGGATCTGGTTAAACACAGTCATGCGTAGCAATTTTCTCTTCATGTTTCATCATTTTTTTTTTAATCTTAAGGAAATATTTTAAAGAGTTATGTGCAAAATAAATTTTGCTGGTAACACATTTGAAGTTACAGCTATCGTAAGTGTAGAAAAGTTACTTTGGCATGCTGGGGCTCAATTTAATTTTTTATCTGTAGGCAAATTTAAGCTTAATCCACTCTAGTGAGTCCATGACTAAACGGAATATTAAAGGTTATGGAGTTGGGTGCAGTGGCATAGATAGTCCTGTAGTTTCAGCTACTTGGCTGAGGCAGGAAGATTGCGTGAGCCCAGAATTTAGAGGTCAGCTTGGACAACCACAGCAAAACCATGCCACTCCAAAAATTTAAAGGATTGGAACTTAAGGTAGTTTGAGCCATTTGTGAAAGCTTATTCCTTTGTTTCAACTAGCAACTGTACTTAACTTTTTTACAAAGAACTAACTAACCAAATTTCCCCATTTCCAGTAGGGAGCCGTGATTACCAGTTAGCATACCACATTGGGAATGTTTACAGTATTTGGATGTACTCTGAATTCACATGGAATTTTCATTTGAGGCATCAAGAAACAAGTTTACCCACCACGACTCGGGGAACTGAGTGGAAGAGGGGGCGGAAAGATTGTGAGAGCCATGGTGGGAGGCATGGCCCCCTCAGTAACAACATACTAGGGCCAGCAGAACCGAGCTGACTCCTAGGCTATCCATGGTCCAAGGACTGATCCAGACTGCCCACGGAGGAGGATATCCAGCTGATTGGGGATAGGGATGAGGGGCATTGGAGAACTGGGGATAACAACTCATTGTTTGCCCATTAAATAATGTAACTCATTATGGACAAAAAAAAAAGAAAAAGAAACAAGTTTATAAAACACATAGGGTGAACGTGTTACCAAAGCTATGTGGTGGTTCACAACTACACCCTCAGTTCTCTGGGATGCACTGACTGGAATACAGAAAGTTTGAAGCCCGCCTGGGTAATTCAGCAATACCCTGTCTCAAAGGACTGGGGCTCTGGTAGAGTACATGCTTAGCATGCTTAAAAGTCCTGGGTTCATTCTCTCGTACCATAGAAGAAAATATGTTAACAAATATGATCGGTGCTCCTTGGGGAATTGTTTTCTATTTGAAAACCATAATTTTAAAAAACTAGTTGGTCTCTGTGGTGATTTTCTTTTTAATCCCTGTGGGCTTTTTTGTCCAATGCACATTTTTATAAACTGAGAGCCTGAGCCAAAGAAGAAATCAGCACCTCACCTTACCAATAGATACCATGATGAAAACAAACGAAAATAGAAGCATACAAATTAACCTTTTAACCTATAAGCAGGGCCATGACACATGAGAACAAGAATGCACACCAGCAATGAAATACTTGAACAGAAAATGGAACTTACCCTAATCTTGGTGTTCCCACCAAAGCCTTTTTGTTAAAAATGCTGACAATGTTGTGTTTTCCAACCCCAGCCTTTATTAAGGTCAAGTGGATATTAATCCATATGACAGAATTTAGCAATAATTTGGGTCTCATAGATGAGTTAATTGAAAATAATGATTAAAAGGAAATAACAAGCCACTCATATAAAAGTTTCAGAGCAAAACATCCAAACTTTACATAAATAATGTTAAAGCATTCAAAGGGTTACAGACACAATTGCATCATCTTTAGCAAAAGTTACCACTCAGCTGTTGGACTCCAGTCAGTCACGACCTGGCTGCTTTTACATCAGGTGCAATAAACTGAAATGTTTAGGGATCTAGTACCTTCCATTCACTGACTGCCTTGAGCCGGTGGTCTTTTCCATCCCTTGGGGATATCTGTCTCCCATCCATATAAGGGAGGCAGTTTAAAGGCAGAAAGCTATCAAACCAAGTGTCCAGATAAGCACCTGCCAACATTCTAAAAGTGATTCCAGGTAACATTAGACTTGACAAAATGTGTCTCTTACAACGTAGGGAAAAGGCAACACTGGCTCGGGCTTCCTGACCAAGAGTTTTGAAAGAACAGATTGTTACTTGAGCACTTTGGAAATATCCATGTTGGGTATTTTATCTACTCAAAGTCCAAGCCTTAGTACTTGGCAAGAATGCTAGCAATAGCTTGTGCTAGATAACTATAAACTTGAAAGTAATAAAAATGTTTATAAATATTCCTGTATGATGCAGACTTCATCCTCTATTACAAATAACTCATGTGACTATTTTAGATTAACCTCCCAATTGGGGAAAGTCCTTGGTGCGTATTTGTTTCAGTTAATGTTCATTTTATTTTTTTTTAATATTTTTTATTGATTCATTTTCAAGCAGAGAGAGAGAGAGAACCAGGGTCACTACCTTGTGGGTCTGGCCCATATGGGTCCTGGGGAATTGAACCCGGGGCCTTAGGCACTGGAGGCAAGTGCCTTAACCGCTGAGCCATCTCTCCAGCCCTAATGTTCATTTTAAAACCAACGTTTTGTGCCTTGATTTAACTTTTCCCATTTGCATCATTGTCCTTTAAAGACCTGCTCTGCATCTCTTTCCAAATGCCCTTTTTTAACATATAAGAGAGCTGTGATCTTACCTATTTTTCTAAATATGTAACAAATTTCTCTGAGTCTGGATTTCTTTCTGCAACTTGTTTGCAGGCTCATTTTACAAAGTAAGATAATAGCATCTGAACACTGAAGAAACTTTTGCCAGGATCCCCGCTTTAAGATGAAGTGTCCCATCTTAGTGACTGATCATTTGAAATGATTCCATAACCAACTTGCATAATACGCATGGCCCTAAGGGTAGAAAACCTGAAGACCATATACCTACAGGAGTTTTAACAGAAACAAATGTAGATTTCTGTTAATTCCCAAGATTGACACCACTTTAGAGAGCTGCCTTGAGACTAGTATTTAGTATTGTAGCACGCCAGTGTTAATGTTAAGACGGGAAAACAAAGGAAATAGCACCACCATTGTTTGCCATCCAGGGACTACAGCAGTCTCGAACCAAAGCAGTGCAAAAGCAAAATGTACTTTAAAGTCTTTTTCTTCTTTTTTTTTTTTTTTTTTTTTTTTTAGTGTTGGGTATTGATTCCTCTGGACTGCCAGGGAGTAAACTATATCCCCAGCCCAATGTCATCACAACACACTCCCCTTCTCCAGGAAAGTTCTGTGTCATCTGATAGGGAGGAACCTTGGTTCTCCCTTCGGTCCTTGTCATGTTAGCTTTTTGATAGCTTCAATCCATTCTGATCGTTCAGCCTTGCTGCTGGCCTGAATATAATAGTGTGTGTCGTCCTTCGTAATCACTTTGAAGAGATTTCCCTGGACATTCCCTTTAACCCCTGGCAAGAAAAAAAAATCAACGGAGACACATAAAAACATACTGAAGAGTTTCCCAAAAGAAGTAGTTAGGAATTTGATGCTTGGCTTCAAATTGTTTGATTTTGAACCTCACCTTCACAACATGGGAATAATGCTATCTTCTTACCATGGCTAGCAATTTGTGAAATTAGTATGAAAGCATGCCATTAACATTAGAGTGCTATTCAGGTGGAAGCCCAGACTGAACATTAAATTAAGAACTATTCGGTAGTATTCCCAAGACACTTCAAAACATCTTTCCCCTCTGAAATTGGCTTCAAAAAGCCATTATCTCAATAAGGATAGGTCTGCTTGGTTCCCAAAACTCATAGGGAAATCTCATAGGGCATCACTGAGGTTGGGAGGCCCTGGGATCATTAGGCCAGGATCAAAGTTGCACCTTACCAGTGGGGACACCATTATCCTCCAGAGCTGACACAAGTGAGCCACGAAGAGAAAAGCCACCCACTGGTCTGTTCTCTTCCTGCAAATGAAAGAAGGCCTCATTAGGAAGTTTATAAATGCACAAAAATTCTTCTATAGCCATCCTGGCAGCCAGTCCAACTAAATAAGTCACATGAGTCATTTGTAATAGAGGAGGAAGCTGAACTCGGGCATGATGTGGCCAAGTTACATGTACCAGGGAGAAACTGACAGCCAGTAGCAGCATTGCCCCTAATGCTGTTACCAGATCTGGCAAAGTGGAACATGGAGCTGATCCAACACTCTGCTTCCTTAACCCTTGTGCATCTTACCACCCAAGCGGAAAAAACGAACAAAAACCTAGTTGTCATTTCTGCAAAACTGACAGATATCCGGGCACATTGGACATTGTGCAAGTATCTAGTGTGTGCTTGGAATGAAACAAAATTAACTTCATCCTGAACAGTGAACCCAGGGAAAGGTAGGACAAAATACACACACACACGCACACACACACACACACACACACACACACACAGTTAAATGGCAATGACACAACCTAGATGCCAAGGAAATGAAAGCTCAGAGAAAAAGAGCCAGGCCTTGGGTCTGTTACAACCTCAGGGAGGAAGCCGGCTGTCCTTGGGAAGCAAACCCTGGGGGCAGGGGTGGACCTGTCTTGATGGTGGTGAGCATAGGCCCTGGACTCATCAAGGACACCAAATAGATCAAGCTGCAGTAAACAGAAGTGTTCACTTATTCATTGATACTTTTCTTGCTTCAGAAAGGAGTTATAGTCATGACGTATGACCCCTATTCTAGCAAACCACCATGACCCATGGAGAGGCCAGTGGGTGCTTTTTGGTAGCCTGAAGATTTGACCTTTTTCCCTCTCTCTAGACCTTGGTCTCCCTTGTGCCTGGTAGAACACCAATGGGCTCTTTTATGAGCTCTTAGCTTGAGCTAGGAGTTCCTGACTGGAAAAAAGAATAAATAAAATTACATGATAAACAACAAACAAGTGAGGAAAAGTTGAAGGAGGCAGAATTCATGGGACCTTTGGGTGCCAAGAGGTGGGATGCACCACTTAGTCTCACCATCAGCACCCCTCACCCCTCTGCCCACAAAACAGGCTCTGGGAGAGAAAAGTAATGAAGATCTTTCCCATAAGAAGTGGGCACAGAGGACCGTCCAGTAAGCAGGCGAGCCCCATGAAAGAGCCTAGTGCAACAGAAGTAGGCAGGGATGCGGTAGGAAGCGCTCTGCTGGAAGGAGCCAGCGCAGGCCACTCACTTTGGAAGGGTCATAGTAATGCAGGAAAGCTGGGTCCTTCCTCAGAACAAAGCGACGAACCTTCCAGTTTTTCCTCTTGTGCCCCTGTGGCAAAGGAAGGGTTGGAAGCTCATTAGTGACAGCTCCCCATGCCCTGTGCAATTCCTAATGGGAAAACCCCAACAAGCCAGCCTGCTCCAGTGGGACTATATTCTAAATCAGACTTCAAGAAACCTAATGGTGGGAGTGACATGTCACTGACTTCCCTTGACATGATCACTTGCTCAATGACACCTTAGTAAAAGCACTTAGTTGATAACGCTAAAGAGGACTAGTTCTGGAAGAAAGAAGGCACTTCACCCTGACGCACAGGGCACAAAGGACTACAAGGGAGCGGAGGCTGGGAATACCAGGCAAGCAAGCACACGGTCCTGGGTTCCCTGAGGAGCACTGGGGAAAGGAAAGAAAGAAAAAAAAAAAAAAAAAAAAACAGGGAGCAAGTAGGTGGTGAACTCTCACAGGCCCACCTGAGTCCAAGGGCACCAACATACATGTGTGCATTCTACATCAGAAAAGGAAATGACCAAGTATGGCTTATGATCAAATCTAAATGTGTAAGGTACTAATTGTGTGGGGGAGGGGAGGGAGAAAGAAACACTTTCTGTGGCTTCACAGACTAGGTCACAGACCTTCCTTAGCTTAGAGACTGGAACACCCTCAGAGTCTCTCCCATTGCCTTTCCCCACCCCTGTAGGGGCCTCAGTCCCTCCCTCAGGAGGTCTCCTATCGGGCTGAGCAGAAGCGGGTCCCTTGGGGTACTCTGCTGCGTGGATGATAAGTGATCTAACAGCAGATGGAATTCCTGATGCATAAGAAGCAGGTGATAATATGTGAAACTGGGCAATTATGTAGAAGGTGTTTTTTTACTGTGATAATTACACAACTTTTAAGTCTGGTGTATGTATGTCAAAGAGAGTATGTGTATGTCTGACTTATTTTCTGTGGCTGGAAGCAGGGTGTGGGGGAGTCTTCTGCTTCTATGGAGCCCACTGATAAAGTAGTGTTCTCAGCCCCTGTGTCGCTACACTCTGGGCTCATTCCTCCACCAAATGTGACAACGATCCATCTCCCTGCTCAAAGGCAGCCATACCTGCTTGGACAGAAAGCCTTGTTTGACCACTGTGCCACTTAACTCCATGGTGCTAAGACTGACCTCCTCCTTGGGACTTATCTTCTTCTTGTAGCTTTCAGCCTGGTGGGAAGGGAAGAGCAAGGACTTGTTACAAGAGACCCCAGGCCCATGTTATGAGGGCTGTGAAGGGAACCCAGAAGCCTCTTGGCCCCTTTGGGATGGAGCTGATCCCACAGCCTTGGCCTCTTCCCAAAACAATCCCAGTTCCTGCTCTTGCTCCCTTCCCTCGACCCTGTCATAAGAGGAACCCATTCTTGAACTTACAAAAGTGTACAGGGCGGTGGAGTCATCCAGAAACTGCTCATTCAGATCCCCAGAGCGAACAGCTCCCATGCTCCGGACCCCTACAGGCCTGAGGAAGTTCTCCTCCATTAGCACGGAGGCCAGGGTCACAGCCTCTAGACGACTGGCGGCAAAGCTGCTGGAGATGAGCCAGTCCACCAGGGAGGAGCCTGTGTCAGGACAAGGGTAGCATCAGTCACACCATGAATTACAGCCCAGCCTCCTGGGGAGGGGGGGGCTTGCTTAATGACCCCACTGACCTTGACCTCCTGGGCAGCCTCAGACTCTACTTAAGATCAGGCTGAAGGCCACACCTACTGCAGAGAGGCATGGTCATGACCATATGTGGCCCATTCAGGTCATCCCATCACTTAGCAAGCAACTCCAGCCTCAATACCAATATGAGCCTGAGGTCTCCCCAGCCCAGCCCACCTCTGGGACAAGCAGGCTCACCCAGAAAGGTCTTTTTGTAGGTGCTTCCGTGCTCCATGTTGGGGCACGGCCGGATTCCACTGCTGCTGTCGTGCATCTTGTCTACAATGCGACTACATGGAAAAAAGGTTTAATAAAAGGGACCCTAGTGACACTGTCAGCTCCAGGGAGAGTTAAGAATCAGTGCTAAGGATATAAAGCATGTGTGATACCACAAAGACAGGGACTTTCAGACACTTTTCTTCTTGGTCATCTAATGTTCTAATATTTTAAAAATTATTTGCATATGTATGTGTATGGGCAAGCTAAGGTCTCTTACATAAGAGCTAAGGTTTCTGCCCTCTTTATGTGGGTCACTGGGGAATCAAACCCAGGCCAACAAGCTTTGTAAGCAAGTGTCTTTATCCACTGAACCATCTCATCAGCCTCTGAATGTTCTAATATTACTAGTTTTGCTGTCGTAAGATTGAACAAATGTGATTATTTAAACCCAGAGTTTTTAGTAACCCATGTGGTTCCCTTTTTCTGCTATATCCTCTAACTCCTTCAGCTCCTTCTCCACTTCACCCTTCTGAATCCACCTGCTTCTTAATTTTTCTGCTATTCTTCTCTGCATTCACCATAGCTCAGAAGCTCGGTAGAACCACAAGGTGCCCAGCCAACATTCCAGCATCTGCCATGGAGCTTTTTGAACCCATGAATTGATTCCTGTCGTGTCTGTGCTTGAGTAGAACAGTTCGGCTACCTGGGAGGTTTGTGGTGTTTCCATGATGGGAATGCCTTTCATCTACCCCTATGTTACAGTATCGCCTCCACCACTCACTGACCTTCCTTCTGCTGGATACAACTCTGCCACCTATGAAGCAACGGAAGATCTGTCTACATATATACCTGGGTGGAAGGCCCTAAGATGAGACCTTGCTTATTCCTACTTAAATCTGTTGAGCATCTAACACAGTGCAAGGCATGCAGCAGGCGCTCAATAACTGTCTCTTTTTTCTTCTTTTTCAAATTGATACATAACAATTATACATATTTATGGAGTACTCAATAACAGTTTCTTGAATGACTAAGTGAGGAGCCCCACCAAGCAAGAAGGAAACTGCTACCTGATGCATAATTCTTGCCTTCAGACTGCAAACAAGACCAGTGACTTAGTAGATGGAGCTCCCTGGGGAACTGTGACACATCCCTCAGCACCCTGCCTAAAGTGGAATGGGGAGTCTCAACCTCCTTTATTGAGGTGGACTGCCATGACAGAGGCTCCAAGAAATGACACAGGAACAGGATGAGCAGACAGGGTCATGCCAGGCAGAGAAAGGAATATAAGCTTCATAGGGGCAGATCATCTACCTGATCTGATGTCCCTAACACTGAACAGGACAGGCTGCAGTGAAGCCAGGTAGAGGAGGGGAGGTGAACTGGGTACTCACTGCAGGCTGATCTGTGGGGGCAGCTTGAAGGAGTTTTTCAATATGTGTAGTTGCTGGACCTTCCCTGGCTGCCCTGCATGGATGGCCCCTGTTATCTCAAAGGCCCAGGCATCCCTCTCCTCTCGAGAACAGGCCTCCAGGAAGTACTCCGTGGAATTTCGGGTCTTCAGCTTAATTAGGAGCTGTAAGAAGAGACAACTAGTCAGACCAGCACTCAGAGATGGAGCAGGCAAGGGAATGCTGGCAGCAGAAATGACGGGGCCAGGACAGACATAGGAAACTTGACTGCCTAAAGGTCCAGCCTCATCCGCACCCAGCAAGTGTGCTTTACAGATGCACTTGGACATATCCAGCACTGGAAACTCATGGCTTCCCAACACAGCTTTTCCCTTCTGGGAAGATTAGCACCAAGTGCTTCCCAACACTCACTCTGCTTCTGACTGTTTCTTCCAGAACTACACTGGCAGGCTCATCCCCTATGACAGCCTCTTTGCTGAAGGGGGAAATGCCCAGGCTGTGCAGTCAGATGGAGCTCTGCCACCTGGCTAGGGATGCCAAGGCATGTTAGGAACCTGAATGAGCCTCAGTTTCTCCACCTATGATATTAGGATGTTAGTGTCTACCTCGGCAGAACTCCCTTCCATCGCCGTCTCCAGTTTGAGCATTCCCAAGTCTTTCACCCATTCTTTCCTGTGATAATGGTTGAAACTCTTTTTCAATAGGTTTTCCCTCTGCTACACAGTCTACACTTGGTCAGGATTCTCAGAACATGACTCACAGATGGAGCACGCTGTTCCAGGCATAGTCGAAGGGTACCACACTGCTCGGCTGGCAGCCTGTGAGTGCAAGGGCTGTGGATAGCTCCAGGCACCATAGACTCGTGCTTGCTGTAGTTAGCAGAGACTCATTTTTATGTGGGCCACATCTCTATCCTTTACATGGGTATTTAGAGGTTTTCTTGGATCAACTGTGAGATTGTGAATCTTGACCCCATTAAATGTTATCTGAGTTCATTTCATTTTAATTATTTTCAGTGCTGGAGATCAAACTCAGAGCCTCCCTCATGCTAGTTCCTTCTGATTCTGGTTTCCAGAAAATTCACTGCCAATTTGTTTTGCTTACAGATTTAAAGTCCTTCGTCTAACTAGCAAAAATGGTGACGAAGATAGGGTTGGCTCACTGTCCCAAAGAATACCATGAAGATGTTTCGGCAAGTTAACATTCACTCACCAGCAACATGGGAGAACAGAGTTCAATTGGATCTTAAACCTGTACTGTCCTCCTGCCATTCACCATTTTATTGAAAGGAGATACTAGAAGTTCCAAGTGAAATCCAGACACACTCTTTTTATAGTTTCCCTAACCATGAGCTCAGGAACCCTGGGTTATCGAAACCCAGAATCTTAAATGTACTTAGGAAATTGAAATTTCCTCTTTCAAATTACCTCACCTATCTGTCAATCTTTAGAATCTTATGAAGCACTGTCATAGGATGCTAAAGAAAAGGGGACGTGGAGTCAATCTGCCCACGCTCACATCCCGAAAGTTCTACTGTTACTTCAGCTGAAGCTCTCCCACTTTTCCCTTGTGAGAAGTGGCATCCCAGGTTTGCACTGGAAATAACAGAATGACATTTCATTTGTGCAGCCTTCTAGGCTGGATGACATTTTTGATACATTTATCTTAAATAACTTAATTAAAAAAATATTTATTACTTATTTGCAATTAGAGATGGGGAGAGAGCATGGGCATGCCAGGGCCTCTTGCCACTGCAAGTGGACTCCAGACACATGTGCCACTTTGTGCATCTGGCTTTATGTGGGTACTGGAGATTTGAACCTGGGCCATCAGGTTTTGCAAGCAAGTGCCTTTAACCACTGAGCAACCTCTCCATCCCTTAAATAACTTTTATAGCACTTTGTAAATTTATTTTAAAAATGTTTGTAATCTTACTCCCTGCTTTGAGAAATGTACAAGTTTGTTATAAAAAGTAATACAGAATGAGCCAGGTGTAATGGTAGAGGTAGGAGGGTTTCCATGAGTTCAAGTCCACCCTAAGACTGCATAGTGAATTCAGGTCAGTCTGGGATAGAGCAAGACCCTACCTCAAAAAAACAAAATAATAATAATAATAATAATAATAATAATAATAATAAAGAATGTATAAATCAATATTATATCTCTGAACTATGACCAACTCTCACCTTATATCCAAGGTTAAAATTAAAGATGGAACTTACTCTTATTTTTTCTTATTTATTTATTTTTGGTTTTTCAAGGTAGGGTCCCACTCTACCCCAGGCTGACCTGGAATTAGTCTCAGGCTGGCATGCACAGTGCTCCTCCTACTTAGCCTCCCAAATGCTGGGATTAAAAAGGATAGAGGAATGAAGTTAACGTAACAAATGCCAGTGAATTCACCACCGAAAATGAGTATCATTAATATTTTTTCATACTTAGAAGGCTCCTTCATGCCCTGCCCCACAGTGTCTTTCTCTCCTGCACATCACAAGCACAGAAGAATGCCGTGAGAAGAAGGGAAAAGGTGGTAAGGGCCTTTCTTTATGAATGAAGAAATTAACAACCGAGCTTAACTACTCATTTTAGTCTGAGAGACCTTTTTTCCCCTTTCTTCCTTTCTCCCCTTCTTCCTTTCTTATTTCTTTAGATAGGGTCTTATTCCATAGCCCAGACTGGCCTGGCATTCACTATGTCGCCCAAGATGGCTTTGAACTTTCAGTGATCCCCCTGCCTTAGCCTCTCGAGTGCTGGTTTTTCAGGCATGAGCTACTATGCGCAGAATCTAAGAACTTTACAATAGCCTGGAGTGTCTCCCCATTCTCTCCACCTGGCCCAGACAATCTCCTATCATTCCTGCAGTGAACATTCTCTTTGGACCACACTGGTGGTCCTTACCCGAGAATCCATTCCTGTCTTCTCGTGCATATGCCTCTGCTTACCTTCCACTCAGCCATCTTACTTATCCAAATGTCTAACTCCTCTTTCCTTCTTTACCCAAATCTCTACTCCCGAAGCTGTATCTGACCCAGAGAACCCATCTTCCTCTAGTTCATATTATACCATGGGATTCCAGATGTTTTCAGTTGATCATCTGCCTTCCTAATAAGATTTTTTTAATTATTATTATTTTTGAGTGTCTGTGTGGTGCTGGAGAACAGAAGCCAGTAGGCCATCGCTCTACCACTGCGTCACACTGCACCCTCAGACCTTGACATCTATTAGGGTTAGGATTCAGGCCGTTATACTGAACCCCCGACAGTATATTGCTCACATCTTTGTGTTCCCAGTCCCTCATGGTAATTCCTGAAAGGAACTACAACGTATAAAAAAGTCCCTCACCTGCAATCCTGCCACCTCCTAGGAGACAGGCTCTGCTAACCCTGGGTCTTCCCTTCTAATCCTTTCTGTCCTTTCAGTTTTTACTTGCTGGTTTTGTTTGGAATTAGTGCCTGTCACCGTCAGGATCCTCATCACAATGAAGTGAGATGTTCAGGCGCAATTATTTTATTCCATTTTCTAAATGATGAATGGCATTAAGAGAGGTTTAACTACATGCCTGGCCCTTGGTACAGTCAGGATTTGAACCCACATTATTCAATGATAACTTCCCTAATGAGAGCAGAGGCTTGAGGAAACGGGCTGGGCATACCGGTCTGTTTTCGTAGTCCAGGCAGGGGCAGGTGATGGTGCAGCCATCCAGGATGATCCGGCCCTTGGGTGGGGTCACTCGCCGGCCCCCCTCAAGCTTGTAGTAGAGCAGTGTGTTCTGCTGAAGGATGAACCAGCGTGTCTTCCAGTTATGGACAATGTGGCCCTGCAGACAGATGAGAAAGCCCTGAGGTGAGGAGGCGCGGGGAGGATGCTGCGCTCGGGAGAGGTGACCTGTGTCTAAGGCAGCAGGTCTGGGCTGGGAAACGATGTCCAGCAAGGGAGAGAGCAGTACTTGTGTGTGCACATGTGGGGGGTCCATATGCATATGTGTGCCCATGAGTGTGGAGGCCAGATGTCGGCCACCCCACCCTACCAGCATGGTCCCCTCGTGGACCTAGGGATCTGAATTCTAGTCCTCATGCTTTGTCCCCGGAGCCATCTCCCCAACCCTGGTTACAGAGATCTGTGACATTACTTCTCCTTTTGGTCTTTTTTTCTGTTTCTAAATCCCCACCTCCACCCCATGCTGAGATAAAACCCAAGGCCTCTTGCATGTTGGGCCAGTGCATTACCTTTGACCCAGGTCATAAATCCTGAAAGAAACAGCAAAGTGTAAAGAGAAGTCACCCATCTGTGACCCTGTTAATATGAGACAGCCATTGGCTATTATTAATATTTGGTATTTCCTTCTGCTCTTTTTCCTTTCAGAATTTAAATTTAACTTTATATATATGTACATATATATGTTATATATATGTACATATATATGTTATATATATATGTACATATATATGTACAGGTCTAACTTATGTAACCCAGGCTGGCCTGGGACCTATGATCCTCCTGCCACATCCTCCCAAGTGCCTGGATTACAGGCATGAGCCATCATGGCTTAGTTTTTGCTTTCTAGGTTTTGTGCTTTTTTTAAAAATTAGAACATATAGCTTTATTTTCTAGGGTTTTGTGTGTTTACACATTCTGAGAATTTTATTACACCACTAAATTTCTTTAAATTTTAATTAAAAATATTCTATTTTTTTAAAAAAGATGATTTATTTGTGTACACACTCCAGAGCCTGCAAATGAACACCAGATGCTTGCACCACTTTTGCGTCTGGTTTATGTGGGAAGCTTGGGAATTGAACCCCAGGACAGCAGGCTTTGCAAGCAAGCGTTTTCAATTGCTGGATTACCTTCACAGCCCAAATTTTTAAAGTTTAAAACATTCTTTAATGACCACTGTGTAGATGCATAATTTACCTGACAATATCCTATTGTTTGTAACTGTATTAGATACATTTCTCATTGCTGAGGTCAAATACCTGACAATAGCGACTTCTGGAAGGAAGGGCCTGTTTGGGCTCACAGTTCTGGGGGATGCAGTTCATGATGGCAGGAGCACCACGGTCAGGAAGCAGAGAGAAGAATTCTGGTGCTCAGATCACTTCCTCCCTTTATTCAGCCCAGGACCCCAGTCCATGAAGTCATACTGCTCACATTTAGTGTAAATCTTCCCAGCCCAGTTCACTCAGTCTAGGGGCTACCTCAGAGATATGCCCAAAGGTTTGTCTGCTACGTGATTCTAGAGCCTACTGACAAGCAACATTGAGCATCACAGCAAGCAAGGTGGTTTCCATTCTTCCACTATCATAAACGATTGTGCATATCCTTGCATGGAAGTTTCGATCTGCATCTCTGACTTTTCACCCCTTAGGACACAATTCCTGGAAAGAATGGTTGTGCAACGCAAACTTCCAGACACAAAATGGCTTTGATATTCACAACTTTGCAGTGCCTGATAACACCTACACATAATGGGAGGAAAAGATGATGACACTGAAACAAAATAATTGAGAGGGGGAAGAGATATGAGGGAGGGTGGAGGGAATCATAATGGTTTATGGTCTATGATTATGAAAGTGATCAATAAAAAAGTTTTTTTATATTTTATTTATTCATTTTCAAGGAGAGAGAGAGAGACAGAGAGAGAGAGAGAGAGCACACCAGGGTCACCACCTTGTGGGTCTGGCTTATGTGGGACCTGGGGAATTGAACCCCGGGCCTTAGGCACTGGAGGCAAGTGCCTTAACCGCTGAGCCATCACTCCAGCCCAATAAAAAAGTTTTTTAAAAAAAGAAAGAAAAAAATTACAAAAAGGCAAAAAAAGATTTAATTTGCCTTCATAATCCATTTTATGGCAGAGGAGGCTTGCTTACCACATCGAAAGCTCTTTGAAAGCCTAAATAAATGACATCCCCTGGGGAAAAGGAAAGAAAGAAGGGTAGCGGTCAAAGGATGAGGGCAGTTAATATTAACAAAGCTGGGTCTAGCCTGGACTAACCTGCAGTGTGGCAGTCTTGCCAGCCAGCTATGGAAGGAGGGAAAGGGTTGTTTGGGATTCTAAGGTAGGTAATGGAGCCAACAGACAGTCAGGTGCAGGCTGAGGCCTTGTTTCTAGACCAGTGGATAGGTGCCCATCTGTGGAGGCACCAGATGAATGAGTGTCATACATGCCCAGAAAAGCACCTTCTTGACCTATTGCCCAGCAGAACCCAACTCTGGACTAGATTCTGACCCAGAAAGATGTGCTTTCTCTGAGTCAAAAACTCTTTCCCAAGCTGAGCATGGTGGCACATACTTGATCCCAACTACTCAGGAGTTTGAGGCAAGAAGAAATAATAAAAGGGTTGGTGATTTGGCTTAGCACTGCCTAGCATTTCTGAGGCCTGGTGTTTCCTCTCCAGTTCTGAAAAATAAATAAATAAGCTCTTTGCCTAATTTGCTATTTAATTGCCAAGTATTTGTTAATCTCATGATTTACTTGCCAGACTCACATCTGTGGGGCTCTTCCATGCTCAGCATAGACTGAGAACTGTTAGGAATCACAATGCTGTAGAAAGAACAGAGTTATCTATTATATATAAATTCGCAAGTAGAGAGAGAGAGAGACTGAGTGAGTATGATTGCTCCAGGACCTCTTGCAACTGCAGAGGAACTGCAAACACGTACTACATTGGGCTTTATGTGGTACTGGGGATTGGAACCCGGGGCCAGCAAGGCGTTGTAAACCAGCGCCTGTAATTGCTGAGCCATCTCTCTAGCCCTAGAGTTCTCTTTACATACAACCGTGCTCTGTGGGTACTGACTTAAGCCCAAACAATCAACCATGGCAACCAAAGCTTATACCAAAGTGTGCTTCCTTCACTTTGTTCCTAATTTAGAATCTTCACATCGACAGAGGGTTGACAGTTTTGCCTGAGACAAACAAGCTTAAAGAAACAAAGAAAGAAAAATAGTTGTTTGATTTATTTCGGTTTTTACTTCTTGACTTTTTTGTTTTGTTTTGTTTTCAAGGTAGGGTCTCACTCTAGCCCAGGCTGACTTGGAATTCAGGGTGGCCTTGAACTCAAGGCAATCCTCCTATTTCTGCCTCCCGAGTGCTGGGATTAAAGGCGTGCGCCACCACGCCCGGTTTACTTCTTGACTTTTTAGGACAGGGTCTCATGTAGCTGAGGATAAACTTGGAGGGAATGTTATAACTCTCTTTCAGTGTTGTGCTCTTAACAGCCTCTGATTTTCTGCTTTGCTGAGTTTTGAGTCTCCTCACTGTCTACTTCCATAAACATAATTTCTTTAAGGACATATTTAGGAAGACACGTGGGGAGTTTACAAGAGTATGTGTTCGCCTGTCTGTTCGAGAATGTCTCCTTTCATTGGGATAGAGTCCTATGGATGAGTACTGCAAGTCTGCTCAAGTTCTGGACCTGGCAGCAAGGCCTAAATGTGCTTGCACCTCTCCTCAGACAGACCTGTCCAGCCCTCTGCTCTCTCTCTCTCTCTCTCTCTCTCTCTCTCTCTCTCTCTCTCTCTCGCTCGCTCGCTCACTCACTGGTGTGTGCCCTGTACTTAGCCTGGAGCTTCATTTTTTTCTTGTCTGGGCAGGATTGGAAGCCAAACCCATCGTGTCCCTGCCTGCCTGCCTCCAGCTTGGCCCTCCCGTGGCTTTGCTCTTGGGCTTCTAGCTCAGGCCTGTCCCAGCCCTGGGCTGTGAGCCCTCCAAAGCCTCCAGACTCCCAGTGCCCAGCTCTGTAACTTCCCAGTGAACACAAGGGTTGCTCTTGCCGCTTGAGAGGAAAGGACCCTTGGGGGTGCGGGTTGGGGTGGTGGTTATCCTAGCAGGTGCCTGGGGCCAGCTCTCTCACTGGGCAGGGATGGGTGTGGCCCCCACGCCTCAGAATCAGCCTGGAATGAGGTATTGGTATTTCAGCCTAATCCTTCCATGCTGACTCTCCTAACTTCTCAGCACCCAAACCAGAAGGGAACCACCCTTCTTCCCAAAGACCTGGTGAGCTTCAGCCCTCCTGACTCCTTCGTGGTAAGGCAGGGAGTCGTGTAGCTAACCCCAGGAACACATGGAGGTCCACAAAGCTTTCTCTGAGGAGTTTGTCCTCATGGTAACTCCACTACTCCACATGCTCCTACTTAGCCCAGAGATCAACAGTCCACCTCAAATCCCACTCAACTCACATGTCACCTTAGCGGCTGCAGTACAGTGGGAAACACAGTTCCCCATGGGATGTCACTCAGACGCAGCCTCCTCCACAGACCTGGATGAGCCATCTTATCATTTAGTGGCAAGACCATAAAGTGGGCATGCAATTCTAGGCCGCTTGTATCCAGCCTGATTCTTTCTCTGGCATCAGCCTCCTACCCTCTCCCTTATCACCTTGAACACAGCACTGTGCGCCCCTGGATCAGATACTTCACAATGTCATGCAGACGTCTTATAATGGAAGCTGAAAGGGACTTGAGCCTTCAGGACTGATGAGCTGGTGTGGTCACCAGATGAGCCAATGAAAAAGACAGTCTCTCCATCCCTCCTCCCCTCGCTCCCCTCCCAAGGCTGTAAATTCAGAACAGCCAAAATGCTCAACCCTGACTATACATCTGTGTACTACGCTATTAGAGAAATGTGCAGTCAGGGCGAAAATTTCATTTTCTTTTAGGTGCTGGGATCTCGTGCATATAAGTGCTCTACCACTAACTACACCCTCAGCTCTAAATTTGATTTTAAAAGGGGCTGAGGAGATGGCTCAGTGGAGAAGAGCACTTAAGCATGAGGGCCTGAGAAGTCCTGAGACGGCCCCCAAACCCATGTAAGAAGCTGGGTATGACCATGCATGTCTGTAACCCCAGACCTTCCAGGGGGAGGGGCTGGAGGGGAAGAAAGATCAGAGAATTGCTTGTGCAAAAAAAAAAAAAAAAAAAAAAAAGGCAGCCCCATGGGCTGGAGAGATGGCTCAGTGGTTAAAGTACTCGCCTGCAAAACCTATTGACCTTAGATTCCCCAGTGCCCACATAAAGCCAGCTGCACAAAGTGGCACATGCATCTGGAGTTTATTAGGAATGGCTAGAGGCCCTGGTGTGCCATTCTTTCTGTCTCTGTTTCTCACTGCTTGAAAATAAATAAAAATATTTTTTAAAAAATGGCAGCTTAAGGGAGAGACTATCTCAAAGAAATATGCAGATGAGCAGTCGAGGGGCATGCACATTTGCATCACATGAGCACACACACAAAGTAATTTAAACATATCAAACTGTCTTTCCCAGGTCCTCTCTCATCACTTTCTCCCTTCATCCCAGCATCCTGGTTTTGTGTGGACTCTTGCTTGCTGTGTGCAAACTCTTCCATCTTTCTGCAGCCACAGTGCGTGCGGGGGCGACCTAGACACGAAAGGGGCTTTGGAATCACCACCTCCATGACCCAGAGCAAGTTACTTAACTTCTCCCCCTCATGGTGCATGGGGGGCAGCCTGTGCCATTGACCGTGTGGGACTGTTCAGAGGACTAAGGCAGACAGCTAAGTGCTCTTAGAGACACAGCATGCCTGCGGGCCTGCCTGCCTCCCTCCCTTCCTTCCTTCCTCCCACCCTTCCTCCTTCCCTTCCGCCCTTCCAGGTTGCAAACTATACAGCTCAACCATACTGCTTTAATGAATTTACTGTTTTTTAATTGACACATAATAACTATATTTTCCAGAGGTAAAGTGTGATATTTCAATAACTGGACATAATGTGCCAGACCAGGGTAATGGGCATATCCATCACTTCAAACATTTATTATCATTTCTTTGTGTTGGAAACACTCAAAATCCTCTCACCTAGCTATTCTGAACATTAGAAGTTATTCCTTCTTTCCAACTGCACCCATGGGCCATCCTCTCTCCACACCCCCACCTCTTATGAAAGAGACTGACAGAGACAGTGACAGAGACAGAGACAGAAAGGTGGGGGTTAGGGGTTGAACCCTGAGAGCCATGCTTGCTAACCATGGGACCCTGCCACTCACTTGTCCCAGGGGTGTACCTCAGCTCCCGCCCCGGGGCGCACGCTAAGCCAGCGGGACCCCCACCCTGGCCAGTGCAAGACCTGTTTCTTGGAGAAAGCTCCGGGGCGCGCAGGTCGGCACCCTGGGGCCCCGGGCAGCCGGGGCGCGCACTCACTCACCCTCTTCACCAGGAAGCCCTCCTTGAGCACGCCGTCCTCCATGTCCCCGCGCCAGCTGCCCGCCGCCCACTGCGCCCAGGAAGCCGCCCCGACGCTCCGCGCTGGCGACGCCTCCCTGGCGCGAGTCCAGCCCGGGCCGAGCCGCCCGCGCGGGCAGGAAATCAGGCGCGATCGTCGGATTCCGCCGGGACGTTCCCGCCCGAAGGTGCGCCCGGCAGGTACAGAGTCCCGCGCCTCGCCCAGCGCTCTGGGTGCCGGCTGGCATGGGTGTCCGGGAAGGGCGCCATCCCGGAGCGCACAGGAAGCGCACGGGACTGACTGCGAGGGCAGGAAAGTCACAAGGTTCAGGTAACTGTAACCCCGAAACACCCCCCTCCCCAGAACCAAAGAATCCAGCGATGAGGAGCAAATTTGAAAAGTGTGCAAGAGACCTCAGTCATCCACGTAAATAGTATTGGCGGCGGGGACAAAAGGACACGTCTGCGGTGCTGATCCGTGTGGTGTCCATCGCCTGTAACCGCGTGTTCTTCCCTGTGAAGGGCCCTGAATTCTGAACCCAGAGGCCTAGGATGCTCACACGGGACAGAAGGTTTTTCCAGGCATGTCCACCCTCCAGCTTTGGGCTCATGTGTCCCAGGATAGCTTTGACATCATCGTGGTAGTGGCCACATACGGGGCTCCAGATATGGAAAGAGTAGGGTGCTCTTCAACACTAGACCCATGCTGACTCCCAACCTACCCCAGGGCTCTGCCCCATACTGCTCCGGTGGGTCTGTAATAGACAGGTGTCCCCACTGGGCCCCTGGAGACAAAGCAGGGTCTAAGGTACTGTGTGGCCAGGTCAAAAGCCCCTGATTTTGACCTCTGAGCAAATGCAGAAAGGACAGGGTTTCCATTCTCTTTCCAATCGTTTTAATTGGTCAAACAGCAACCTCACATTACTATGTTTCCCAGCTAAAGAAACTGAAACTTCAGGTAATCAATACCTACTCAAGTTGACACAGCCCCAGGGCTTTGCAACTGCTTATGCTCTGAAACTTGGCTGGGCTCAAACCCAGGACAGGAGAGGCTAGGAAAGTCGCATCTCGAATTCTGCTAGCTTCCTCCTCTCTTGGGCAGCTTGGTCCTCTCTCTAGATGGTGCTTCTGCCTAGAGTCGGCTTCCTTTGAGGAAAGCTCCCTGGTCCAACCTACTCTTTCTGACTCACTGGACCTGCGTCATGAGTCCTCTCCTTGCTTCCCCAAGCTGCCGTGACTGAGCCACCAACCTACCAGAGAACCATGCTGACATCAGCTCAGCTCAACCACAGAGAGGATGATGGAGGGAGACAGAAGAAAGCAGGCAGAAGTGAACAGCTCAGATTTGGGGAGGGGGCAGGCCAGGGAAAGAAGCTCCAGACTCAGGGACATGTCTTGTCCTTTCAGGAAGATACTTCTTCCTTCTCAGAGTTGGAGGCTAACAGACAAGGGTCTCTGGCCCACTGGGTCTTCCTCCCCTACTTTGTCATAAAGGTATGTGGAGAAAGCTGTTAGATTAGTGTTTATGTGAAGGTGATTCACAGCCTGATGTGAAAGTCCACCATTGGAGTCATTCCTTTAGCTTCAGATAAGACTTCTGTTTACGTACAGCAGAGCCTTATTCACAGGGAAAACAGTGAGTTTATCAGAATGACTCTCTACCCCCTAAAGATACCTAATTTAATTATTTCATTTTGCATATGAGGACCATTACCCAGAGAAATAAAATGACTAGGCTAAGGTCTTCATCCCAAACCAGGGCCAGAATACAAGCTAACAGCTGTATTCTGCAAGACTAGCTCTTGGCAGACACAGGGGGGCTTCCCCCAGGAGCCCCAGCATCAGGCGAGAGTGGCTGTGCAGCCCTGGAAGAGGTTTGTCTGTAGAACCAGAAAACACTTCAAAGCCTTTCTTGTAGCTCACTGGAGAGGAAGAGGCAGGAAGGTCACGAGCTAGAAGTCAGCCTTGTCTACATTGTGAGATCCTGTCAAACAAAGAAAGATTCTACATTGTTTTTCTAACCATAAGAATTAAATTTGTAGTTGGACATGGTGGTGCATGCCTTTTATTCCAGCACTTGGGAGGTAGAGGTAGGAGGATCGCTGTGAGTTTGAGGTCTTTTTGGGACTACAGAGTGATGAGTTCCAGGTTGGCCTGGACCTTATGGTTGAAAAACCAAAACAAACAAACAAACAAAAAATCATTAAAGTGATTCAAAGACATAAAATTTCACCTTGAATGTCTTATAATGTGCGTATTCATTTCCCTTTTGGTTTATTTTGTTGTTGGCTTTTTTGGTTTGAATATTTTTATTTATTTCTTTATTTTGAAACAGAGTCTCACTCTAGCCTAGGCTTACTGAGAACTCACTCTGTGTGTGTGCAACTCACAGTGATCCTCCTGCCTCAGACTCCCAAGTTCTGAGATTAAAAGCACAAGTTTTATTTATTCTTTTTTTTCTTTGTGTGAGTGTATGTGTGGTGTGCGATGGTGTATGCATGCGTAGTAATATACCTGTGGTACACATGTGTATGAAGACCAGAGATTGACATCAAGTGTTTTCCTCAGTTGCTCTCCAACCTTTTTTT